>JBBPBX010064576.1:0-20212 GCA_038048925.1 Garcialebias charrua | reverse complement strand
ATATAGATATATATACTGTATATATATATTGTATATTCACGGTATATTTGAAACTCTAGCACAACATTTTCCTGCCTGATCAGTAAAGTTATATCTTATCTTTTATCTAAATGAAAGATGAAACGTTTCAACAAAAATAAATTGTTTAACTTTGATGGATTTTTCTACCTGGATTACTGTGCATGAATCAAGATGACTTAAAAGTATATCCTGATGCATGCTCAATAATCCAGGTAGAAACATCTAAAAAAAACGGTTAAGTCTGGTCATCTGGACATTCAAAACACAAAACAAAAAAACAAAAATTTAAAAAAGGTAGAAATGTTTCGTCTTCAGAAGAAGTCTTTCGGATGAAAGACGAAACGTTTCTACTTTTGTTTGTTTGTTTGTTTTGTTTTGTTTTTTTGAATGTCCAGATGACCAGACTTAACTTTTTAAACTTAAAAGTATAGTTTCCTTAAATGATTGGGATGGCTGAAGCATATTCTTTGGTGTCCAAGGCCACCATTGGTCACCCCCTGGCTCCTCCATTGCACATGGTGGTGGATAAAATTTCTCCCTCCGCTTCCCAGGATCTGTCCCTTTGCACTGCCGTGGACAAGCAAAACATAAATATAAGAAAACACATATTTTCTTCTACACATTGTAACTCCTATCCATTTGAATATCTTGCAGCAAAAACATTAAGGTTTACTGTACTTGTATTCCATGTTCAACTCTCGTCCAGAAAAACACATCACCAAAACTATAAACATTCAGTATTCAAATCTCTCATAGATGGGGACACCTGTGTTGTTCTCCGCTGTTTTCTTTTTCACAAACCAGTAAGATTGAAGATTTTTTTGTACAATTTCTCTGACTTTTATTGCTGCCCTAGAAAGTAATCTGTTTAACACATTCAGCCCTTTAAAGAAAGATTAAAAGTAAATACAATATAACATAAATGCATAGGCTCTCCACATCCTCCAGGAATATACGTATTAGCAATAAGTTAGTAGGAAGCATGCGCAGAGGTTTAAACATTTTGTAGCCTCATGTTTTATCATGGAGAACTTAGCCAGCATATCCTTCTGTCTTTATATACCGGTACCTTCCATGCTAGTCTTTTTTGTTTACTCTCAGAGTACCAGTGAAGATGTGTTCCAGCTGTTTAACTAACATTTCCATTTAGAAATGAATCATTTATCAATGAACAGATTGTGCATATAGTAAAAAGAGAAGCAAGCAGGTTGTGCTGTCATTATGGTAACTCTTTGTCTCTACACTGAAGTGTTTCATACGTCCTTCAGTCCCTTTCTGAATCAGTAGAGATCATTACAGAAACTAATACCAGTATATCGCAGGGATGATATGTGAAGAATTTTCAGGAAGTACACACTTCATAAACAAAAGGGGAAAAAAAATAATTACTTGCACTTTTTTTTTGGTTACACCTTTGCTATTTTTAGATATCCGTTACCCCCATATCACTGCCCAACACTAATTCCTGATGATTTGAGCAGCTTATCTTAGTGGGAGTTTGTGGTTCACAGAGACCTTCTTGGGAAGGAGCTTTAAACTGCTTCTCTGTGGTTAAGTACCATTCTAATCACTTAGTTTCTACAGGTATTTGGTTCTACTCAAGTGTAGGTGTGGCTCCACTGAGAGTGTGTCCCTCACTCAGTGGGTGGGATTGTGGGCGGGATCGTTGGCAGGTGGGAGCTCTGGTCGATGCTTCAATTGATGGAATTTTAAACTCCTTCATTCATCGTTGCTTCATCAAGCTCACACTGTTTGTGCTCATCTGACAAAATTGATTAAAACTTCATCATTCGACCACGGAATAACCTGTGATTTGCCGCATTCCATCTCAGCAACGTACACATGCACTCAACGATCAGTAGGAAAATGACACTTCAGAAGGAGTTTGCAAGTACCGCCTTGGCTCATACAGTGATGGCGGTTCCAGAATTCAAGCAGAAATGGGTAATGGAAACACATTTGGTTGATGCTGAGTTGATGTGAGCTGAATAAAGCCACGCCCGTGAAGCAGGGTCTTTAGAAACCTGGAGGGTGCAGAGTTGGCTAATGCATCATGAGTGATACATAGAAAAGTGAATGCCTCTGTATAGCTGCTTGTAGCTGCTTGTGTTCCTGTGTGTGTGTGGGAGGGTTGCATTGAGTGAGGTTGAGGAAGAGAGCAGCTCTAGTCTGGGTCTTTGTATTTTCTAAAGTAGTCTGTGTGTATGCTGCTGTGTGTGGGTGGGTGGGAGGGAAGCAGAGAGGGGCTCCCAGCATTATCTTTCACCTCTCAAGGCCACAGACAGAGCCACGAGAGACACACACTGCAGCAAGCTGCCAAGGCTGATGGGAAGCTGGAGAGTGAGGGGTGTGGAGAAGGGACAAAGTCCGAGGATAGTGGGAGGGAGAGAAAAATGGTGTGACAAAAAAGGTGGGAGAAAATGAATATGGTAGATGAATTGAGGAAGGAAATGAAATTAAAGACAAAAATTGGCAGAAACAAACAGAAAGCAAAAACAAAATGGAAGGAAGGAAGAATATGGAAATACTATGGTACCCACAATTTCTTGCTTAGACAGATAACTTTTACTGATTGGCTTTTGAATCCACTCCATCCTGCCTGGACTCTTTTTTTGCCTCTTTACCACACTCCCCATTTTCCTGGACAGTGGATCCTAAGTACTCGAAGTCCTGCACCTTCATGACCTCTGCTCCTTGTAACCTCAATTGTCCAACGGCCTCCCTCTCATTCAAACACGTACTCTGTTTTACAATGGCTGACTTTCATTCCTCTTCCTTCAAGTGCATACCTCCACCTCTCCAAGTTCTCTTCCACCTGTTCCCTTTTCTCACCACAGATCACAATGTCATCTGCAAACATCATAGTCCACGAGGATTCCTGCCTAATCACCAGAGCAAACAAGAAGGGGCTCAAAGCCGATTCTTGATGCACTCCCTCCTACACCTTGAAGTTATTGGTCACTCCTACAGCACCAGTGTTTCCCCTACCATTATATAGGTGGGGCGCCCCGCCCCCTCAACAGAACCGAGCGCCCCGCCTACCCAACACTCCAAACACCTGTCGGCACTGATGTAGTGCTAAACTAGCAGCTCGCACTGCAGGTGCATTAGCTGAAAAAAAAAAACATAAAAGCAGCCTCATGCTGAACACTCAGCTGACACCCACCACACATACACGCGCACGGCTCACGTTTCTCATCGCCACGGATGGGGAAAGAAAAAAAAAACGAACGCGTGGCTGAAATGTTTCTCCTTTGCTCAGCTTCAGCTGCGCGCGGCTCCACACACACACACACACACACACACACACACACACACACACACACACACACACACACACACACTGAGCGCACGGCTCACCCTAGTCTCACCTCCACGAAAAATAAATAAATAAAACTGAACGCGGCTGAAATGTTTGGCTCTCCTCTGCTCTTAAAACTGCACGCTTTCGGCTTTGTCTCTATCTGCCAGAAACAAGCGACCAGCCCCATGAAAACAAGCCCAACAGGCAACCCACCCCATTGTGTAAAACAAGGGCCGTTTTTAAACAGTATAATACAGTTATTATGGCATTACATATAGCAAAATTATGCTAAAGACTTTGAAGAACATATCCACTCTAAAAAATAAAAATACATTTGGCATATTTCTGGGACTCATTTACCAGAGAGACCTGAATTTTAAACCAAGAGTGATGACAACAATGGACAACGACAACAACAGACAATCATAAAGGATGCGTACAAATTAAAAAATTAAAATTAAACAGCAAACTCATAGTAAGCTAAGTCAACAAAAAACTTTCTTTAATCTCTATCCTGAATCATGCTGTGCTCTTTCTCCCATTCTTTATTATTTTTTTCCCATATTTCCTCCACTTATTGGAGCTCATTTTAATGTGGTCTTGTCACTCTAGATCAGGGGTCTGCAACCTGCGGCTCAGGAGCCACATGCGGCTCTTTGGTCCCTCTGCAGCGGCTCTTTCAAGCTTTGACCAAAACTGACATAAAACTGAATTTTATTGGTTCTTATAACAACTGGAAGGGTTAGTTTTAGAAGTTTTCCTACATTACAAGGAGTAAAACATACTTTCACTTTATGCTTTATTTCTTTTAAGTAGGATACCTAATTTTTCTACAGTTAAAAAAATAAATCACATAGGCCTGCATAGTTTATCGTTTTAGTTTTTAGAAACTGGGCCAAACTATATACATTTTTCCTTCTTTACAAGAATCTTGTCTTTTATTTTATCTTAAAATGTAAAAATAGCAGTAAATGTTAAATGTCCTCCAACAAACTTAAAGTGGTCCGTGGGCCACCAGTTGAAAATCCCAGTTGCAGCAGGTGTTGTGGCTCCGGTCACGTTTAATTTAGTGAACAAAGGAGCAGAAATGGCTCTTTGGATCGAAAAGGTTGCAGACCCCTGCTCTAGACAAATAATAAAGAACAAATAATAACAAGCACAAACAAGCGAAGTTACTTTCTAAACAAGCCCAAGAAACCGCAACAACGTCTGCGCAGCTCAGGACGTGTCTCTGTCCGTCCCCCACCCCGCCATGGCAGGTTATGTAGGGGAAACACTGAGCACATCTCACCAGTGTCCTGCTGTCCTCATCCATGTCCTGTACCAGTCTAACATACTTCTCTGCTACTCCAGACTTTCTCATGCAATACCACACCTCCTCCCTCGGCACCCTGTCACATGTTTTTTTCTAAATCCACAAAGACACAATTAGGTTCTTTCTGACCCTCTCTGTACTTCTCCATCTGTGTCCTTACAGCAATATATGGTGCTCTTTATCAACATGAAACCATACTGCTGCTCACAAATAGTTACCTCTCATCTAAGTCTAGCTTCCACAACTCTCCCAGATCTTCATTGTGTGACTCATCACCTTAATTCTCCTGTAGTTGCTACAACTCTGTACATCACCCTTGTTCTTAAAAGTGGGCACCGGCACACTTCTTCTCCTTTCCTCAGGCATTTTATCACCCTCAAATATGCCATTCAATGATTGAATCAAAAACCTTATGCCATCTCTCTAAGACATTTCCAAACCTCCACTGGTATGTCATCAGGTCCTACTGCATTCCCCTTCTTCATTCTTTTCAGAGCTTTCTGCAGACCTCTACTCCACTTGTAGGGTGGCTGTGGCTGAGTGGTTAGAGCAGTCGTCCTCCAATGCAAGAGTTGGAGGTTCGATTCCACCAGCAGTCACATGCCCAAGTGTCCCTGGGCAAGACACTGAACCCCTCATTGCCTCCAATGTGTGTCCCATCGGTGTATGAATGTGATAAAGCACTGATTAGTTTCTACAGATTCAGATTAACTTTGTAGAGATCTAGTAGAGTGCTGTATGAATGGTTAAATGAGGGCACAGGTTGTGTTGTAAAGCGCTTTGAGTATCTTGATAAGGTAGAAAAGCATAATATAAATGCAGTCCATTTACCATTTACAGGTAGTCCTCGACTTACGACGGCCTCGAGTTACGACGTTTCGCGGTTACGACGCACCTCCCATTTAAAAAATAAAATTTATATATTTTGAAATTTTTATTCAAGCTCTCAATTTACCGATCGATCTACGTTCCTACCCTCATCTATGGTCATGAGCTCTGGGTTATGACCGAAAGAACGAGATCTCGGATACAAGCGGCTGAAATGAGTTTTCTCCGCAGGGTGTCTGGACTCTCCCTTAGAGATAGGGTGAGAAGCTCAGTCATCCGGGAGGGACTCGGAGTAGAGCCGCTGCTTCTCCACATCGAGAGGAGCCAGTTGAGGTGGCTCGGGCATCTGGTTAGGATGCCTCCTGGACGCCTCCCTGGTGAGGTGTTCCGGGCATGTCCCACCGGGAGGAGACCCAGAGGAAGACCCAGGACACGCTGGAGGGACTATGTTTCTCGGCTGGCCTGGGAACGCCTTGGGATTCCCCCAGAGGAGCTGCTCCAAGTGGCTGGGGAGAGGGAAGTCTGGGCCTCCCTACTTAGGCTGCTACCCCCGCGACCCGACCCCGGATAAGCGGAAGAAAATGGATGGATGGTGAAATTTTTATTTTGAAGCCGATTTATGCAGTTTCCGGCAGTTTCCGATTTAGCTGCGAAGGCTACAGTTTGCCCTGTACTCTCTAAAAAAGCTAAGTCTGGTCCTCTGGACATTCAAAAAACAAAACTTGTTGGAGCAAGCTGGACAGGCAGCAGCTGTGGAAAAGTAGCTGTTTTATGGACGGCGGTTTTACAACGTAAACGAATGGAGAATCTGGAGGAGGGAGGGAGGAATGGAGGAAATGGCTTCACCAGCATTCCAGAGTAGGAAATTAACTCTTTTTTCCCTTCATTATGGCTCTGAAATGTATGCGTTTTTTGATAATTATGTAGGGTACTGTGTTAGGATAGGCTAAGTGCTTGGTAAAATACAGTACTGTACGTATAAGGTGCAGTTTGGACGTATGTTTCGAGTTACGTCAAAATTCGCTTTACGACGAAGCGTAGGAACGGAACTCCGTCGTAAGTCGAGGACTACCTGTACTCTTCTTTCTTTCATTCTCTTCATTTATTAGCTCCTCAAAGTACTCCTTCCATTTGCCCGTCAAACTCTCGTCACTTGCTAGAACATTACCATTCTTATCTTTAACAAGCCTAACCTGTTGCACATCCTTTCCAGCCTCTGTCCCACCAATTGGTACAAGTCCTTCTCACCATCATCATATGCTTTCTGCTTTGCTTTTGCTGCCTCTCTCTTTGTTCTACATTGCATCTCCAATATTCCTGTCTCCTCTCTTCAGTCCTCTCATTGGGCCTCATGCACGAACCGGTCGTACGCACAGATTTGTTCTCATACTGTTCGTACGAGTGATTTAGGATCATTTGTGGCATCCAACAATGTTTTCGTATCCTAGGATTATTTTCAGATACGAACAAAATGTACGTGTGGTCTGGACCTGTCGTATATTTTACGAGCAGTCGGTCCGCCGTTATCCAGATGGATTTCCATCACTAATCACTTATATTTCGTTATTTAGAAAATGTTCTGGGTTTAAAAAGAATTAAATGCAACGACACAAATTTGTTAAATTAAAAGAAAGCGGCTTCAAACCCCCCCCCCGCGCGCCCCACTCGACCACCGTGCGACCCCGCGCGTGGTGTGGCACACGCCCCCCCACCCCGTGCCAACAGTGGGCACGGGGTCCCCCCGCGCCAGTGTCGGCATGCCCCCCCCCACGCCGCGCGACTGTCGAGCAGACACACACACACGCACACACACACACAGCACCGCAGAGAAAAAGCGAAACCAGCTTATTCATTCGTTTCATGTCATTTTTTATTTAAGCTGCCTGTTGACTGCGGGCGCACTGTCATCTGTGTTCTGAGTGTGGATCATCGCGCGTCTTGCAGTAAAAGTCTGCTCCATCTCGCAGACTGTCCACCTGTCGTGCTGTGGCGAGACGTTTGTTTGAAGCCATTTACAGATCAAACCATTTATTCTTGATTTCTGATACTGTACGACCCACGGGAGACACAACATATGCACTACAATATTAATATGAGGTTAACTGTAGTTTCGAGACATTTTAAAATGCCTCTGTTCAAAAACACATCCGACACTTGCGGGGGGTGGGGGGTAGCGGTGCGCCACAGCTCTTCTGAATAAGTGAAACTACACAGTTGTTTACAAACTTTACACTAACATTAAAGATATTTGACCATCCGACACCTGCAGGGGGGGGGGGGGGTAGCCACAGCGCGACTGAGAGCAGATCTCCGAACGCGTGGAGTTCCTCATTTTACTTCATGTGTTTGAATGAATGGACACTTCCTGCTGTCAGAAGGCAGGAAGCGTGGCCTTATATGGTGTTTTGAGGGGTGGAAATTATGTAAATGACCTCCCGCGTGCACGAGCAGGTGAATAGAACAGGTGGGATTCATCATTATTTACACAGCTCATATACACACGTTTCCTGTGGATAGAAGTCTTTGTTGGATCTGACGTGGCATGTTCGTACGAACACTCCGTACGAACAAAAGTAGGAGAAATTTAGGGTAAGAATACGAACATTTTCGTGCATGAGGGCCATTGTCTTTTTTTTTTTTTTTTTTTGGCTAACCTCTTTCTTTTATCCCACCTGGTTCTGTTAACATGCCTTGTTCAATTAACACACATGGTTCTGTTAGTACACTTTGTTCTGTCAACACTCCTGGCTCTGCTAACATACCTGATTCAGTTAGCACACCTGGATCTGTTAATATACCTGGTTCTGCTAACACACCTGGCTCTGTTATCGCACCTTGTTCTGTTAGCACCCATTGTTCTGTTAAAATACCTGGTTCTGTTAGCACACATGGTTTAGGTAGCCACATGGTTCTATTAGAAAACGTTATTCTGTCAGCACACCTGGTTCTGCTAACATACCTGGTTCAGTTAGCACACCTGTATCTGTTAACATACCTGGTTCTGTTAACACAACTGGTTCTATTAGCACACATGGTTCTATTAATGCACCTGTTTGTTAGCACAAATGGTTCTGTTAGCACACCTGGTTCTAAAGCTCCTATTTCAAAACTGCTTAAGTGACATTTGTCGAGAACGGTCCATAAAACTTGAGATAGGAGTATTGTTTTATCATTTGTCATCAGTACTGTACAGCCTACCATTGGAACTGGATTGTAGTATAATGACATCATTATAATGAAGATACATGAATCATTTACCAAAATTAAAATACTTTATTCATTATTTATACATTAATATTGTTTCTTTTTCAGGACTTTATTTTTTTTAAACTTGATCAATGGGAACTAATTCATTCTGGATCTGTGAAGTTAGAGTAGACGTTTCTGGTGGAGATCTATAAACTTGAATTGATTCAATTTTTGGGATACAACCTCATTTAAAATTTCAAACACTTTGGAGATGAATCCTCAGATGTTCTGACTGAGACAAAACTCAAATATACAGATCCAACAGTAGAAAAGTTGATCCCTAACCAGCTCTGTGAAACATGCTCAGCAGATGGTACTTTATTTGTATATCCCTGATACTATTTCTCACACACACAAACACAGAGCAGATCCTATGTTTGTAAAGTAGGTCATGAGGGCAACACTGACCTTTACAGCTTCTGACAGCAGTGAGCAGCTTACATTGGCAGACGGATGCACTGATACACCACACAAACAAGACGTCTTTGAAAAATCCGTTCATCAATCAATATTAGTGTGAAAATGTTTTTACAGTTTGTATGCAAGATTAAAATAACATTAAATAAAAAGTGAAAAAATAAACTCTTTAAATCTCATTGTACAGTTTATCCAGCCATCGGTTATCTTCACCCTCTTCTTCCTTTTCGGGTTACGTACTGGGGTCACTTGTGCCCATATCCAGCAGTCACTGTGCGAAAGGAGGACGACACCCTGAACAGGCAGCAAGTCCACATAGAGACACAGAAACAAACAACCATTCACTCTCTCACACACCTAGGGACAATTTAGAGTTACTAATTAGTCCAACATGCATGTCTTTGGTATGTGGGAGGAAACCGGGAATTAATCCCGCAACCTTCTCTTCTCAGAGAGAAGGTTGCATCACTGTGTCACTCAGTGATTTATAAAAAAATAAAATAAAATACAAATAAAAAAACAAGCACAAAGCAGAAGTCTGGGGAAAAAACTGTAGAAACTTTTTGGGAAAAGGCTTTCAAACAAAAAATGTAGGTGCAAAACATTTTTCCAGATTACATTTTTTAATACAAGGGCACATTTTTTTCTACACGTACACAAATCAAGGTTACAAATTTTAATACATATCTACCTTCATATAAAACAAACATACATTTCTCCTGCCCTCCCCTGTCTGTATTTGGGAAGGACAGTAATATCCATGAGAAAGAACAAATGGACAACAGATCAGAGGTGGAAAATGAATAGAAAATTAAAAGTTTACATTTGAAATTGTTTTTATCTCAATGTGATTCTCGACCTGCTACTGTATTGTATATCTGTTCCTCCTTCCTGTTCCTCTAAAATCCCAGCCGGTCCAAGTAGATGGCCGTTTGTCCTGAGCCAGATTCTGATGGAGGTTTCTTCCTCATGAGGGAGTTTTTCCTTTCCACTGTTGCCTTCATGCTTGTTCAAGATTAGCAAAGTAATATAAATGAAGCAAAGTAAGTAACTCCGGAGTGCTAGTGAGAGGATCTGATATATACAAAAGCATGTCATCGACATATAAAGAAACTTTATGCTCTGTGCCTAATAAATGTATGCCTTTAATGATGGAGTTTTTCCATAAAGCTACAGCTAGTGGTTCTACCGCTAATGCAAATAGAAGTGGTGAGTGCGAGCACCCCTCACCTTGTACCACATTGCAACTCGAAGTAGCTGGATATGTTACAGTTAGTGCGTACAACCGCCATGGGGGAGGTATATATCAGCTTCACCCATGATATGAATTTAGGACCAAATTTAAATAGTTTTAAAGTCTTGAAGAGATAACCCCACTCCATCCGGACAAACGCATTTTCAGCATTCAGCGAGAGTATGACTTCATCACAGTTGTGACTGGGCGGTGTAGTAATATAGGCGTATTAGTCAGTTTACTGACTTACCTATATTTTAGATGAAAGGTTTGAGCAGCCCTCTCCGGGTCGGGGAGGAGGTCCTGCCCCAAGTGGAGGAGTTTAAGTATCTCGGGATCTTGTTCACGAATGAGGGAAAACTGGAGCGTGAGATCGATAGGCGGATAGGTGCAGCGTCCGCAGTGAAGCGGGCGCTGTACCGGTCTGTCGTGGTGAAGAGAGAGCTGAGTCAAAAGGCAAAGCTCTCAATTTACCGATCGATCTACGTTCCCACCCTCATCTATGGTCATGAGCTTTGGGTTATGACCGAAAGAACAAGATCTCGGATACAAGCGGCTGAAATGAGTTTTCTCCGCAGGGTGTCTGGACTCTCCCTTAGAGATAGGGTGAGAAGCTCAGTCATCCGGGAGGGACTCGGAGTAGAGCCGCTGCTTCTCCACATCGAGAGGAGCCAGTTGAGGTGGCTCGGGCATCTGGTTAGGATGCCTCCTGGACGCCTCCCTGGTGAGGTGTTCCGGGCATGTCCCACCGGGAGGAGACCCAGAGGAAGACCCAGGATACGCTGGAGGGACTATGTTTCTCGGCTGGCCTGGGAACGCCTTGGGATTCCCCCAGAGGAGCTGCTCCAAGTGGCTGGGGAGAGGGAAGTCTGGGCCTCCCTACTTAGGCTGCTACCCCCGCGACCCGACCCCGGATAAGCGGAAGAAAATGGATGGATGGATGGATGGATGGAGGTTTGAGCAGATTTTATCTACACACATCCATCATCAATATTCGCGAGTTCACCCTTTTTCCGGTATTAAATTGCTTTGACTGTGACTAGACAAAATGTAATTTCACGAGAGACTTCAACTTATGGTGGTCCACCAGAAAATAGACCTTTTATTGAAACAATCATAAAAGTACATTAAACATTTGTATCGATATTAGCTCTGATTTACTAACTACTTTGACAAGAATTCAAATTAAAAACAAACAGACAGTTAGGGTCTAACTCAGTGTTTTTCAACCACTGTTCCACGGCACACTAGTGTGCCGCGAGTGATCGTCGGGTGTGCCGTTGAAATTATCCAATTTCACTTAACTGGTCTAAAAAGATTTTTTGAAAATGAATTAATTATCTAATAATATGCCATTTTCGAGTGTCTGTGCTGTAGTAGTGTCTAGCGGCGTAATCATGTAATTTCCTTATCGCTAGATAGATGGCAGTATGGAACATAGCATTGCACATTAAAACAAGAGAAGTAGTGATGCATGAACGTGACATGTAGCAGTGACAGCATTGCATTCTAGCTAGCTGCTAGCAAGACTATGACAGTGATGGAAAAGTTTTTGAAAAGAAAAAATACTAACTCCGATCTGGTCCCTGGACAAAATTCGGACCCAGATGTAGGCCCTAGTATAAGTGGATATCAGAAGAAGGCAGATACCGTGAGCTCGAGACAGTACGGTGAGAGTTACATTTCATTTGGATTTACATTTACCGGGGACGCAACGACACTGACTCCGTTGTGCTTGGTATGCGGTGAGAAGCTGTTTATTTCATTCCTATTCAAGACACTTTGATAAGAATGACTATTCAACCTTTATTTATACAGGCTAGCCTCGTTGAGTCACGGGGACTCATTTACAAGAGGGACCTGTCTCACTCACACCAAACAACCATCCACTCTCACACTCACACCTAGGGTCAATTTAGAGTCACCAATCAGCCTAACAAGCATGTTTTTTGGTCTGTGGGAGGAAACCGGAGTACCCGGAGGAAACCCACGCATGCACGGGGAGAACATGCAAACTCCACCCAGAAAGGCCCCGGACCGGGATTTGAACCGGCAACCTTCTCGCTGAGAGGCAGCAGCTCTACCAGTTGTGCCACCGTGCTGCCCATATTTTTAATAACTATATTTAATATAGGCGGATACAGAGTATCTTTGTTTACAATTTTGGTTGGTGGTGTGCCTCGTGATTTTTTCCAATGAAAACACTGTGCCTTGGCTCAAAAAAGGTTGAAAAACACTGGTCTAATTTACTGTTGGTACATTTACTTAACAGATTAATGGCTTAGGAAAAATAAGAAATAAGAGGAGGGATTAGAGTGAAAGCTAAGTTTAAAGGAAGTTAATTATTTTGAAATGACAGGGTGACACTTTTTCCCACACGAGTTAACAGCTGGGCTCCCGCACGTCAGCCCACATCCACGACTCGTTACCTGTTGATGCTTCGTCTCTGTAGATAAGAGTTGAGAAGTATCTGGACACATTCAATGGATTGTTTTGTCCACCAGCCGTCCAGTTGAAACTTCAGCGTGTGCGTGCTGATTCAACGATACGAGGAAACTCGCCCCTCTCGGCAGGAAACAAGGTCAACGTCCTAGCTGAACTTCAAAATAAAACTTTTAGAAAACAAATTCGTTCAGAAAGGAGTGAGTGAGTCACAGTAAAGCTTTACTGTAACTCGGCTAAGAAACGTAGGTCTAATTGACAAAATGACCACAACGTCTCCAGCTTCCAGAGAAAAACCAAGTTGTTTAGTTAGTTCTCTCCAACGCACTAAAGTCAAAACGGAAGTAAGACTTTATATGGAGGGTGGAGTCTGCCCACCTCCTGAATGGCTATTGGTTGGTTTAACAAAATAACGGATGGATTTTTCATCCCCATAGGCAGAAGGTCTCTGAAGGACAGTAGGAAAACTTGTTTATAGAATCGGCCAGATGGCCGCTTGTGAGCACAGAGAATATTATGGCTAACTTCACAGATGACACAAAAGAAGCTGCAAGTTAAAAGTTTACCCTGAACTGTGCCATAATATTAAAGCCTGCTTGTTCTGCAGAAATAAACCAGCAGAAGGGTCAAACTCATGCAAGTAACAGATCATCATTAAATGACAAAAGTATACTGTTGATCAATTCTGAATTAACACACATTAAAAGAAAGTTCTTTTTGATTGATTGGTGTCCATTAATTCAAAGTAATTGTAACAAAATAGTGTCCACTTGTCTTCTTCAGAGCTCAAGAAAGTGTAACACTCAGAGTCTCAGAGAGATGTGAAGAGGTTTAAATCCCATAACGGACATGAGAGTGCTGTATTGCTACAGTCCCCCTTTTTGGAAATCATCGCCTGTCCTTGGAGATGAGTTCCAACACGAAAGGATACTACCTAATGTCTCTGACCTCTATGTAATCCAGCAAGTGGAGAGAAAAAAAGAGAAAAAAAAATAATCAAAATTATACTCCCATAATGTTTTTGGAAATTCCATGGTGTTTGTAAGTAATCCCATTGCGGTAAGCTTTCAATCCTTTGGAAACATAGTCCGTTAACCCTTGGAACACATATAACCCACATAAACTAAAGGTTTCTAGCATTGACATTTGCCACTTTGCAAATGTCAATGCTAGAAACCTTTAGTTTATTTTAGTTATACTTTTTATACTCTTTTTTTGTGCTAGTATGCAAAAACTCAGGACAGTATTATGTTCATTAAATGTTTAATGTTTTAGTTTTAGAGTTGGTGTGGATTTTCATGCTCTTGCACCGCTATGCAAAAAAAAAAAAAACTCAGGACAGTGTTAGTTTTACTATTTTATGCTTATGTCTATTATTATATGTTTCAGTGTTTCAATGTTTAGATGTTTACTGTTGCACCGAGGGACTGAGAGAAACGCAATTTCGGTCCTGTGTATGTCCTGTACAGTACATATTGCAGATCTGACAATAAAGTTGACTTTGACTTTTGACTTTGAAAACTGAGTCTATGATCCCTTGGAAACAAAGTCTTATAATCCACAGCGGTAATTCCACAACGATTGGGGTTATTGATTTCATCAGCAACAAATGGTTTTTAATCAGCATGTAGAGGGGATCCCTCGATTGACGCAGAGGAGGCGGCCCTTGGATGAAGGTTGAAGACCAACGTTGGATTAGCAGGTCCCCACATCGAAGGTTGCAGGCTGGATGGCTTCCAGTCGGTGCCACCCTGGTTCAATGTGTCATGCAATTATGTGGTTTTAGATGGGCTTATGATTGGGATTTTACATTAAGCCTTACCTATATGCACCTGGTATGTAAGCTATCATGGATTAGATCAGCTAAAATGACCAATTAAGGGGTGGATCAATGCTGTAAAACTCAGATATAGTGATCTATACCTATAGAATTTTGGAGGGCTTCTGTAACGAAGGACTCTTCTTCCAAACTATTCCTCCATTCATAACTTAGTTTAAAGTTAAACTAAAAATAGAAAAGAAAATATAGTATGGTCTAAATGTCTGTTGGCCTTTTAGACGAACGACGCAATATTTGGTATTCCCTATAAATTTTGAAGTCTATGGCGAGACTCATCAAAATGAATAGATCTAGAATAGAAACGATCGAATCGGTCCTACCTAAATGATTGGGAGATCAGTGTAGATTATAGTACCTTAAGTAGTATTAATCTATAATGACTCTTCAAAGATTGAGATCTTTAACAAAATGAACAGCATGTTGGCATAGTTAAATCCATTAAAGTCTTTAACTTATCAATAATCAAAACCTCTTTTGGCTGGGAGTGTTCAGAAAACAATTACAACTTCAATAACACAAAAGTAGCAATTAAGCAACTAAAAACAACGTTTCACTACGTCAAACTCACTCTGGTCGTCAGATTCCAACGTGTCACACACAAGAAAAACAGTTCTTAGCTTTATAACCGATGTCAATTAAATCCTGCAGATTTAAACGGTTGTTAAGGTTAGTTTTTGTTGTGGGTTTTATGCTTAGCGTTTCTAAGTTCTAGTTGGAACGGTTTCTTTTCGCAACTAGTATAGTTTAAACTGTTTAGTTTATTTACTATCCTGTGCTTGGACGACCTTGTTTTCCCATGAAGTCTGTGAGTTTGCGAGATCTTTGTCGTTTGTGGGGTTATTGAAATCTTTGTCCTTGACATGGGCATGACCTAACAACACCCCCCTGTGGTCATGGGGGACCACGCACACAGGTGTGGACGTCCGTCCATGGGCACGAGTTAGGATGCCATTGTTTAGTCTAAACTGTTTGCGCAGTTTATTGGGAGCCTTGTACATGAACCTTATAGGTTTCGGCCAATGTATCTCTGTCCGTTTACCTCTTTCTGCGTAATTCAGGCGTGTCACAACTGTTGGCGTAGTCGCAAGCGTGTCTGACTGGTCAGACTGCGACGGGTCACTGTCGTTGTGGTGTGTGTCTTCCCACTTCATGACTGAAGAGGTGCTCTTTGAGTCTGTAAGAACTATGTCATCTCTGAGTACAGGTAGTCCCCGATTTACGAGCGAGATCCGTTACAACGAGGCGCTCGTAAACCGGAAATCTCGTAATTTGGAACGGCCGCCACGCTTCTCGTAAGTCCGGAATTTCGCTCGTAAATTGGAACGGTTTTGCTAGCGCGACTACGAACACTCGTTTTTCATCGAAAAACTGCTTATGAGTGCATAAAAATGATCGGAAACGTGTGTCCACATGTTTAGCTAACGAACTGTGGTGAAAAAACACAGGAAAACTCAGTATTTTTTGCGTTTTTTCCAATAATTCGCCAGCTCTTAAGTCCGGAACCTCGTAGATCAGAGCGCTCGTAAATCGGGGACTACCTGTAGTTCTAGACACAAATGCTCTTGAACCAAGGTTTCATCGAAAGCTTGGCTGATAGCTGAATTACCTGTCCCAGAGGACAGTACAGCCTCTTTGGTGTGTGTTCCTTGGATCTCCACACCGTCTTCTACCTGTGGTAGTTAGTGTGCAGTGAGTGCTGAAGGTGTCAGCTCACAGAGGAGGTTCTCCTTTAGGGCCAGAGTCTGGTCCAATTGTTGAGTCTCCTCCGTCTCACCTGTATTTGAAGGTTCACTTACCGGGCTTGTGCTCTCGGCTGGGGAATCCCTTGTGACCTCAGCGGTACCCGCTGTCAGACAGTGACCTTGTGGAGGCACCTCGAACGGCAGTGGATCGCTCACTGTGGCCCACAATGTCTGATCACCATAATTTATAATCGCGTCGAAGCGATTAATAAAATCTTGGCCGACCAAAAATTGGAGAGAGTCAAGTTTAGACACGTATACCAGGTGGTATAGTGACATTTTGCCAATCTGCATGTGAACCATGGCTATAGCTGTCAGGGATGTACCCGTCTCTGCGAGGCCTCGCAGTTCAATAGCACATTTCCCGAAGGGTATTTGCCTGTTAACACCGTTAGCGGCGGTCCTTAGCTCCTCAAACAGTTTGGCTGATATCAGAGATACATCTGAACTGCAATCCAGGAGCGCTTCTTGCGCGAGGACCCCTTCCAGTGTGATTGGCAGGTAAGCTTTCTTAGCCATCCCCCTTTTGATAAGGTTACACAGAAACCGTTTAGGTCTTTTCACATGTTTCTGTTCACGTGTACCTCTTTCTGTGCAATCTTTGTTGCTGTCAGCACCTTGTTGGCTGTCAGCATCATGACCTTCAGGATGCTTTTGACTGTCAGCAATTTGTTTGCTACAAAAATCAGCATCATCGGCAATGTTGACGGTGTTGTTGTCAACAGTCTGCTCTGAGTCTTTGTAAAAGACAGTGCTACACAACGCTTCACCAGGTTGGACAATGTTGTTTGTGTTATCATCACCGATAATGCCACACATTGTATCCGCTTGGTCAACCACTGTAACATTCAAAACATCCAACAAACGACTTACTTCCTCAGTCTCTTCAGAGCGCGGAGGCGTCATTCCCTTTGTCTGGAGCTTGTGTGACTCTTTGCATGTCTCGAACAGTTCTGCTCAAGGTGCAGGGGCAGGAGGGCCGCGTTTCGGGGGTTCCTGTAGGGGCCGACCATTGAACAATGTGTCACGGCGCCCATACATCAACTTCTGACGAAGTTCACCCATTGTTAGACCTCGGTCTAAACCTTTTTGGTTCGATCTGAACCATCTTGGTTCACCTAGAGAGCGAACACCTACCTTTTGTGGTTCTTTACACGTCTCAGATTTGTCAATCTGAAGTGCCCGAGGAGTAGAACTCCCTTTGAACCGAAATGAGTCACTTTTCCAGCTGGTAGCAACATTCTGTTGTTTGTTATTATGAAAATCCTGTTCACTCTCGCACACTGTAGGAGAGGGAACCTCTTCTATCAGCTGCAAGTGGGATTTGACCTTTTGACCTGGGCACACCACTGAAGGTGTTTTGTGTTGTGTGAGCACATCAAAAACTTCCACAGCGTATTGTTTAATTTCTGCCATGGTACTTTCATTGAAATCAGCCTTGAAGCGTACATATTTGCTGTGCTTAGGCAGGAGATTTGCACTGAAAAGATGTTTAAACTGTGCACTTTCCTCTATGCCAGGGACAGTTATGTCACCCGTATGCGCAGAGAGGAGCCTGTCGAAAAACAACAGGGGATGTTCACCTGATTGCTGAAGGACATTCCTCGCAGCAAAGTAATTCCCACGCGTTGAAGTAGGTGCTCCCACTGTGCGAGGCACAAGGGAAGCATAAACACGGCCAGAATGAACCCATTTAGGTTCGATCAGAGTGTAGGCCCCCTCAGTTGTTGCACCTCTGTGAACGTCCATCTTTTTATTAATCTTCTGTGAAAAATCAAGGAAGATGTTTCTTATTTTACAGTGCGCAAATAAATCATCATTTACTGTAAAATTTTCCCAGGATGTTATATCGAATAAAAATCAGTGATTTTTATGAATTTGTCGACCTGACAAGATCAAAACAAGCTCGGCTATCTTTGTGTGATTTTTGTTAAAATCAAGACAAAAGATGCATCATGTCGATTATTGTAAACCTTTCATTTAAAATAAAGATGGAAAGCTTGTATGCACAGAATACCGATAAAAGTGTTAAGTTTTATCAAAATGCAGACATGTCTGCATTAATTCTGTGAAACTGTTCTGCTATCAATATTTGATTTTACGTGAAAATCAAATTAAAAGATGCTGTGTGTTCAACATTTACATACATGAAATGTAGTCTTCACAGCATCCAGCAGATGGGGGTGCAGAGCGTGATATGCTTTAATCACAGCGACAGCAATTTCTCTTTCTGACCGCTATAGAGGCGCTGTTGTCACCCGCGAGCGGAGCCTTAGCTTTTAGCTCACGAAAAGCACCCAACAAACGTAACAAAAGCGACCCTACAGAAAGAGTTAGAGCCTTTACGTGATGATCGCCAGAACTGCGTTCTTATAAGCGACAACCCGATGTGACTCACACTGTTTAGAACAGGTACTGGGATTTTAAAACATTTTCTTAAAAGAAAAAGAAAACAGTCAGTTCCCTTAAACCAGATGCAGCTTCCGGTGTCACGTGACCTGGTCACATGGCGATCGGTAGTCTCAGATCAACTGACTCAATCCACCCATTAAAATCTCAAAAACACTGCGATGAAACAGTCTTTCAAAGATAGTAACGGACGAACAAGCCTGAAGCCTGTGCACCCTGGTAGCTGAAGTGAAAACAGACGAGGAGTGGGCCGTCCCACCCTGCCGGCGTCACTTTTAACAGCGTAACCGACTCTCATATCGAAGACAAAACATGTAGTTCTCAACCCAAGCGCTGCTGGGTATTGTAGTCTTCTATACTTCACGACTCTCTACGTCACACACGGTGATGTGCCGTTCCAACGACGCGTTCACGGACCTTTGAGGTTGGTCAGATTTTAGCGTCTAAGGGACTTTTTTACATCCTAAAACACTCATAAATATCATAAAGCACTGCAGTCAAACAGTCTTTTAACGATATTACATGCCTAGAGACGAAGCAAAACAGATAAACCGTCAGAAATGTGTGAAAAATGAAATCTGACAACCAGCAGTCTACAGAACCAACTTTCTTGAACACAACATACAATCACAGCGCTCGCATGTAGCTTCAGCTTCGGGAATGCTAACGTTAGCCCGACCCAAAAGTTCTGGACACTTTTTCACAAAATAAACGAATTATACACCACAGAGAAAAACAGCGTGAATGTGAAAACAGCGCACAACAGAAATCTGTAATGTAATAAGATGAAGAGTGGTGGATTGGGGTGACACAGCGGTCACCGCAAAGATGTATGCTGCGTTGCGACACGGTATGAAACGTCTCACAAACACAGACACAAACTCCTCACCAGTAGCTTCAAACATACGTTTAAAAGTGAAAGAAAAATAATTCTAACGTGAAATGAACAGACAATGCCGTGATTAGTAACTCCCGGACACTCACCAGCCAGAACTATCTTTTCCAAGTCCAAAACATGGATACGAACTATGCCAACAATACAGTTACAAAAACTACAAAAACACAACTTAATAACCGTTCAGGGATACGGACGAGCCACCAAATGTAGTAATATAGGCGTAATTAAACACTTACGGGTCACCAAATGTAGTAATATAGGCGTATTAGTCAGTTTACTGACTTACCTATATTTTAGATGAAAGGTTTGAGCAGATTTTATCTACACACATCCATCATCAATATTCGCGAGTTCAACATTTTTAAGTATTAAATTGCTTTGACTGTGACTAGACAAAATGTAATTTCACGAGAGACTTCAACTTATGGTGGTCCAGCAGAAAATAGACCTTTTATTGAAACAATCTAGCCTGGCCCTCGCCTTCCTGCACAGCTCCGCTCAATTCTCATTTCC
>JBBPBX010064575.1:0-20212 GCA_038048925.1 Garcialebias charrua | reverse complement strand
TGTTTATTCATTTTATTTATATTACAATGTTTATTTATTTTATTTATATTACAATGTTTATTAATTATTTATATTAATATTTTAGTCATATTAACGTTTTTATTAGTTTTTATTTATATGAATGTTTTTGTTTACATAACGTACTGTACTTTATACAAATGTTATATGTATTCATGTTTTTATGTACAGTATATGAATGTTTTATTCAAATGAATGTTTTTTATATTAACATTTTTATTTACATATTTATGAATATTTTTATTCATTGTCATGTTTTATTTATATTAACTTTTATTCATATTAATGTTTTTATTATTTATATTATAACATATATAATAATATGAATGTTTTGTTCGTATTAATGGTTTTATTTGTTTTTATTCATAATAATGTTTTTATTTATATGTTTTTTAGACTAACATATTTTCATTTATACAAGTTTTTATTCATATGAATGTTTTCATGATGTAATCCATGTCATCGTGTGGACCATGTGATATTTGATGTCAAAATATTTAATTCGATCTTCATAGTTTTTATCTCATAAATATTTTAATATTTGTTTAACTATTTAAACTTGAGTGTTTTTTTTTAACTGATTATTTTTGATGTCAAGATCATGATGAAAACATTCAATTTATTTTTTATGACTTATTAAACATCCGTTTTCCTGGTCTTGGTGTCAGTAGAAACCAGGGGTCCGGGCCCCCCACAGGGTCCCCGTGTCCCTCTGATGGACAAAAGGTCAAAGATGAAGGTGACAAAAGTCCAAAACACTCGGGGTTCTGAGCTCCTCTGGGTCCAGGAAGGGTTCTGCTCTGACGATAAAGCCTAAACCAGGAGGACCAGTTGCTTGGCCCAGGCCTAAACGTTGTCATGGGGTGTCATGGGTTGGACCGGGTCCGGGTCAGAACCTCCACACGTCCAGTCCAGCTCAGGAGGACCAGGAGTCTCGGGTCTTGAACCAGTTCCTGTATGGTTTAGTCCGGGCCTGATGGAGGTTCTGCAGACGGTTCAGGTCCGTCCAAGTCCCGGTACCCACTGACCAGAACCATTTGTACCGTTTACACACGGGGTCAGCTGGACCTGCTGACCCGGGTGGTTCTGACACTTCTCTCAGACCCAAAGGGCTCAGAAATAAACAGAACCAGGAAGAATACGACTGACGGGGTTTGTACCGGCGGTACCGGGAGCTCACCCTCAGCTGGCCGCGGTTCGACTGGACCTGCCCGGTTCTGACAGATGACGCCTTCCCTGGAAGCAGCTCGGGTAACGGGGTTAGCTAACACGCCTCTCCGGGCCCATCACGGTCCGGACTGGGTCTCGAGCAGCGGCCGCCTGGCTTCGTGTTGACCCGGTACACCGAGGACGGTCTCCCGCTCCAGAACCGGGACGAGGCCCGGTCCAGAAACATTATAATCAGGCAGAGAGCGTCGGTGCTGCTCGGTGTTTTCAGTTCGTCATCATGGACTCCCTGTCACAACCGGAAACCACACGGGCCATTTCAGAATAAAAGCTCAACGAACCAACATGCCGGAAATGGCTTAAACGGATCTTCATGTTCCATGTTAAATCATAACAATAATGTAGTGTAGCGGAATGGAGGAGTACTTTTCATTCAACCTTTATTTAGGCAGGTTAATCCCACTGAGCCTCGAGGACTCATTTACAAGAGAGACCATGGTTTCAACAAAGAATGATGACAACAGCGACAATTCTAATAGGCATACAGAATAAAAATAAAAATAAAAAAGTTTTAAAAAGATGTCGAAATAGCAAAACAGATAGATTATAAGGCAAATGTAGAAAACTAAAAACAGGAACATGTCTGGACGATCTTTTATATTAAAATATTTTCTTATTTATTATTATTATTATTATTATTATTATTATTATTATTATTATTATTATTATTATTATTATTATTATCATTATACATAAGACTCCTTGGCACATATATTACATGTTGTACAATACTTTTCTTTCTGCAAAAATAATTTGACTGTAACTTTCCGTTTATTTTGTGCGATTTATGTTCCCTTCCCCCTGGCTATTCTTCTCTTCTTGTTCTTATTTTGTGATATTGAAATTAAAGATTTTGTGGGGGGAAAAAATCTTAAAAAAACAACAATAATAAATTGAACCTATGCAATGTATTGACTCAAGAGGGTGCTGTAGGTGATTAAACTGGACTTTTAGAGGCAGTAGTCTTTACCTGTTCAATGCATTTTTACTCCAGAGGCAGAAAATCTGATTACTGTATTGACTTCAATCATTTTTTAAAGATATATTTTCTACATTTCTTTTTCTTTTTGCATGTCAGGTTTTTTCAACAAAAGAGTGGAAAACATTTAGTATTTTTTAACATTTTCACCTCTCTTCAGGAGAAGTTCGTGTACAGTTGCAGTGTTAAAGCTGCACTATGTAAGTTTGTAATGCAGTCTGTAACTTTTCTAACAATATATTTTTAACATATTTCTTCACTCTGTCACTATCTACTGACAGACTGATGTTAGACAAAGTAATCTCTGAAAAAAACTATAGTCCCCTTGCTTCTCTATCAGCATTTATAAAAACACTAAAAACACAGAGTGACCCGGACAATGACCAGCCAATAAAAACAGAGTTGTTTGTCACGCCCCAACCCACGCCCCCGCCTGTCCCAGCCCCAGCGCCGCGCACGTTCTCATTCAAAGGATTGCAAAGCGATGCAGGACTGATTTGTATGTGACACAAATGTATTAAATATCCCTTCTTCATCCCAGAGCTGGACTTTTATTTTGTTTTTTTGCCAAAAGTCAAGTGATCGCTTCATCCTTCACTCACAGGAATGAGGAAATGGATTTGTCACGACTCACGAGCGAATTAAATCATGTCCAACGTGGCTGCTTGAACCTCTGCTGATTTCAGGCTGTTTTTGTGTTGTGATTCATGGTTTTATTATATTTTTTAGAACGTTTTATTATCATAGCAACAGTCAGTATGGGTTTAGAGCAAAAAACTCTACATCAATGGCTCTCATGGAATTAATGGAACAAATAACTACTGCTGTCGATCAAAAACAATATTGTATCAGTATTTTTGTTGATTTAAAAAAAGCATTCGATACTATTGATCACACCATTCTCCTAGAAAAGCTGAACAAATATGGTATTAGAGGACCAGCATTACAGTGGGTATCTAGCTACTTAAAAGATAGGAAACAATTTGTACAAATAAATGATGTAAGATCTGACCTCTGTAATATCACATGTGGAGTTCCCCAAGGCTCTGTACTTGGACCAAAGCTTTTTATTTTATATGTGAATGACTTGGTAAATGTGTCAGGACTCCTTAAATGTGTACTTTTTGCTGATGATACCACTTTTTTCTGTTTAGGTGAAGATATAGAACAAATGTTGGAATTGATAAAGACAGAATTTGTCAAGATACAAACTTGGTTTAAAATAAATAAATTATCATTAAATCTAGAGAAAACTAATTACATGATATTCGGTAATAAAAAGAAAACTGTTGATGTCCCACTCAAAATTGAGGATGTTGAGATTTGTAGAATGAGTGAGGTGAAGTTTTTGGGTGTTATCATTGATGACAAACTGACATGGAAACAACACATAAATTCTGTAAGAATAAAAATAGCTAAATCGATTGCAGTACTGTACAAAGTCAGAGACCTATTAAATGATAAAGCTCTATATTTGTTGTATAACACAATCATTGTTCCACACTTAATCTATTGCATTGATGTTTGGGGGAATGCGTGTAAAACAATCACAAAACCTATTTTTGTATTACAGAAAAGAGCTGTAAGAATTATCACTAGAAAGCATTATCGTCATCCATCAAGTACATTATTCTATCACCTAAAGTTATTGAAGTTCCATGATTTGGTAGACTATAATATCTTATCAGTTATGTATAGAGCTCAAAATAATGCATTACCTTTAAATATCCAAATGCACTTTGTTAAAAGACAAAGTTGTTATAATCTTAAGGGGACAGAGTTGTTTGTAAAACCACAATTCAGAACCAGTTTGAAGGGACGTTCTACCTCAATCCAGGGAATTAGATTATGGAATGGCTTGGAGAATGTAGTTAAAAATGCCAAGTCAATGTTTACATTTAAAAAAATGATCAAAACAAATGTGTTAAAAAAATATATGAAATAGCGTAATGTGTATTGTATCAATTAGAAAATTAGAAAGAGTTAGTCATTTTGTACTGTTGTTAATGTGTATTGTATCAATTAGAAAATTAGAAAGAGTTAGTCATTTTGTACTGTTGGTTGAAGATTATTATTGTTAAATCTGATTGTTGAAAAAGTTGGTTGAAGATTATTATTGTTTACATGGCTGATTATTGTTGTTTAATCTGATTGTTGTAAGTAAGGGGCAGATATAATAAGATTTATTCTTCTTTCTGCTACCTTTCATTTTTTTACATTTTGTACACTATCATTTAATGAGATTGTCTTGTATTGTTTCTTCTGTAAAAAAATGAACAAATTTAATAAACATAAACATATAATCACAGAACTTTGCAGCGCAGAGACAGGACAAGTAGTGGGGGCGGAGCATTCCAGACATACCAGACCTGCACTGACAGACATGAGGACGTCAGGAGCGAATTAAATCATGTACAACGTGGCTGCGTGAACCTCTGCTGATTTCTGCTGGTTTTTGAGTTGTTGGACAAGTGCTCCATGGTTTTATTATATTTTTTAGAACGTTTTATTAACATATAATCACAGAATATTGAAGCGGCTCCGAGCGGACATGTTTTCTAAGTCCCAGCGTTCTCCAGAAATTACATAGTGAACCTTTAATATGTTTCAAACACAATGATTAATGCTAATTACAAGGTTTATGCAAACTTGAGCACAATGTCTCAGCAAGTGGTGAATACATGTCACTGTTTATTTGTTTTGTATTAATACACAACAAATGGTTATTTCAGTTGCAAGTTTACGTAAACATTTATTTATGTAATAAAATGACTACAGTACTGCACCCCCAGGTGGCCTTCTTCCTGCATCTGAAGGTGTAGATGTCTGTGATTGTGGGGAGACTGACTCCAACAGACTTCTGTGCAGCCTTCACCACTCTCTGCAAAGCTTTTCTTTCTGCAGCTGTGCAGCCTCCATGCCACACGTTGATGCTGGAGCACAGGATGCTCTCCACTGCACACCTGTAGAAGGAGGTGAGGACTGAGCTTCCCAGACCAGCTCGTCTCAGCCGCCTGACGAAGTAGAGTCTCTGATGAGCTTTCTTGATCAGGCTGGTGGTGTTGTTGCTCCAGCTGAGGTTGTCATTCAGGTGCACACCCAAATACTTGTAGCTGGAGACCACTTCCACCACAGATCACTTGTGCCACTCGAAAAACATAAAGTTAACAATATACAATAAAAATCAGCTTTAACTGGTTCTCAGACTCTGCATGGATCAAATTACAAGGAAAACAAGTTTTTAGCAGATATTTAAAAGTCTCAACAGTCTGAGCGGTATTTAAATGATCAGGTAAACTGATCCACAGTCCAGGAGCAGCAGCTGAACTAAAGCCTGATCACCTCTGGACTCCAGTTTGGATTTGGGGACATCTGAGAGGAACTGGTTTGTAGGCCGGAGTACTGGAGTGTAGATGTTAATAAGATCACATAAATATGATGGGGCCAGACCTTAAGATGGTGTAGTGGCAGGGGAACCGACTTGGGACCCGAAGGGCCCAGGTTCGAACCCCAGTCACGGCATAACTTATGGTGTGTTTGAGCAGCACACCTCATCCCAATTGCTCCCCGGTGCGCTTTCTATAGCTGCCCACTGCCCCACCTGGTGGTGATTGGGTTAAATGCAGAGTCAAATTTCGTCTTGTATGGGAACATACACAGATGACGAATGTGACATTATTATTACAGTATTATTAAATACTTTAAAAACAAGCAGTAAAATCTTAAAAGCAGTCCTGAAGTGGACAGGGAGCCAGTGGAGAGAAGCCAGGACAGGTGTTATGTGTTCATATTTTTTAATTGCTGTTAAAAGACGAGCTGCTGCATTCTGGACAGATTGTAAGAGATGCAAAGATGATTTGTCTAAACCAACATACTGTACAATGAATTACAATAGTCCAAACAAGAGGTAATAAAAGCTTGAATCACCTTTTCAAGGTCTCTGTAAGGGAGACAAGACTTTTTCTTGGCAATAAGTCTTAGTTGGAAGAAACTGGATTTCACAACTGCATGTATCTGTCTCTTTTAAACACAATATCAAAAATAATTCCCAGATTCCTGACAGTGGAGTGGCTGTGTGAAGCAAAGGGGCTAAGAGTGTCAGGGGTGTTACGTTTGCTGATGACTTCAGTTTTATTTTCATTTAAATTCAAAAAATATTTTTTAACCAGACTTTAATGTTGTTTAGACAGTTCAAGAGTGGATCCAGTGGATTGACCCTGTCTGACTCAATGGGAAGATACAACTGAGTATCATCAGCAAAGCAATGAAAAGGGATGTGTTATCTAAAAATTTCATTTTGTGATCTAGTTTATGTTTTACAGTCAGGAAAATTAAGTAGAATTATTCATTTTGTGATGTAGTTTGTGTATTACAGTTAGGAAAATAGGTAGAACTATTCATTCTGTGATGTTGCTTGAAAGTTATCATTGGTTGAACAAACTGTGAAATAGGGGCAGATATAATAAGATTTCATCTTCTTTCTGCTCCCTTCATTTTATCCTACTTGTAATCTTGTATCTGATGAAACTGTCTTGTATTGTTCTTTTAAAATGAATGAATAAACATCAAATCAAATCAAATCAAAAATGAACGTCAAAGCTGAGACGTAAAGGTAAAAAAGCAGTGGACCTAAAATAGACCCTTGAGAGTCCCCACAAATTAGAGCCGCAGATGAAGAACATTCCCTAAATGAACAACAGAAAAAAAAACCTGTTAGTCAGGTAGGATCTAAACCAGGATCAAAACTGTGCCTTTGACTCCGACCACCTGCTCAAGCCGTGACAACCAGATGTTGTGGTCCTTCATTGTTGTGTGAAGTTCGTGCTTGACTTCTCCTAATTTTAATTCACAGTCACTAATAGTTTTTTCCCCAAATTGGCCTCTTGCCGTTTATCAAGTTCCACTTCAACATGTTCACCAGCTTCGTAATCATTTGAATCACTTAAAGGTTCACTATGTAATTTCTGTAGAACGCTGGGACTTAGAAAAATTTTCATCAGGTAAAAGCATTCTGCTCCCTCCCCTCAGAGCCATATATGGCTCTGAGGGGGAGCCACAGTCCGTTCTCTGTTGAACTTGAGTTCTGAAGCTCCGCCCCCTGCTGTGTGTCCGCTCGGAGCGCTTCAATATTCTGTGATTATATGTTAATAAAACGTTTAAAAAATATAATAAAACCATGAATCACTGGTCCTACAACACAAAAACCAGCAGAAATCAGCAGAGCTTCACGCAGCAACGTTGGACATGATTTAATTCGCTCGTGACTTCCTCTTTCTGTCAGTGCAGGAATGGAATTTCTGGAATGCTCCACCTCCTCTACATGTCCTGTCTCTGCGCTGCGAAGTTCTGTGATTATATGTTAATAAAACGTTCTAAAAAATATAATAAAACCATGAATCACTGGTCCTACAACACAAAAACCAGCAGAA
The DNA here is from genome assembly GCA_038048925.1 of Garcialebias charrua. Taxonomy (NCBI): domain Eukaryota; kingdom Metazoa; phylum Chordata; class Actinopteri; order Cyprinodontiformes; family Rivulidae; genus Garcialebias; species Garcialebias charrua. The sequence goes on along the minus strand of JBBPBX010064575.1, from coordinate 12,559 downwards.
ATCAGCAGAGCTTCACGAAGCAACGTTGGACATGATTTAATTTGCTCGTGACTTCCCCATTCCTGTCAGTGAAGGATGAAGCGATCACTTGACTTTTGGCAAAAAAACAAAAGAAAAGTCCAGCTCTGGGATGAAGAAGGGATATTTAATACATTTGTGTCACATACAAATCAGTCCTGCATCGCTTTGCAATCCTTTGAATGAGAACGTGCGCGGCGCTGAGGCTGGGACAGGCGGGGGCGTGGGTTGGGGCGTGACAAACAACTCTGTTTTTATTGGCTGGTCATTGTCCGGGTCACTCTGTGTTTTTAGTGTTTTTATAAATGCTGATAGAGAAGCAAGGGGACTATAGTTTTTTTCAGAGATTACTTTGTCTAACATCAGTCTGTCAGTAGATAGTGACAGAGTGAAGAAATATGTTAAAAATATATTGTTAGAAAAGTTACAGACTGCGTTACAAACTTACATAGTGCAGCTTTAATGTCTGGCATCAGGTCCAACCTTGTCCAAACCTCATCATCAGGGTTCTGGGTCGAGCAGCGCCGTCCGTCCTCCGGCCCAGTCTGTAGGCGGACTCCAGGCTCACCTTGGCCTGCAGGCCCTCCGAGGTCTGCGTCGCGTCGCTCCCTACTGCCTCAGGAATCCATTGCTCCAAAAAAAAGCACATAGGTCAGAGCCCTCAGCGCCCTCCGGAAGACCCACGAGCCGTAAATTGTTTGAACAAGCTCTTGTTTCCAAATCCATCCATCCATCCATCCATCCATCCATCTTCTTCCGCTTATCCGGGGTCGGGTCGCGGGGGTAGCAGCCTAAGTAGGGAGGCCCAGACTTCCCTCTCCCCAGCCACTTGGAGCAGCTCCTCCGGGGGAATCCCAAGGCGTTCCCAGGCCAGCCGAGAAACATAGTCCCTCCAGCGCGTCCTGGGTCTTCCTCTGGGTCTCCTCCCGGTGGGACATGCCCGGAACACCTCACCAGGGAGGCGTCCAGGAGGCATCCTAACCAGATGCCCGAGCCACCTCAACTGGCTCCTCTCGATGTGGAGAAGCAGCGGCTCTACTCCGAGTCCCTCCCGGATGACTGAGCTTCTCACCCTATCTCTAAGGGAGAGTCCAGCCACCCTGCGGAGAAAACTCATTTCAGCCGCTTGTATCCGAGATCTTGTTCTTTCGGTCACAACCCAAAGCTCATGACCATAGATGAGGGTGGGAACGTAGATCGATCGGTAAATTGAGAGCTTTGCCTTTTGACTCAGCTCTCTCTTCACCACGACAGACCGGTACAGCGCCCGCTTCACTGCGGACGCTGCACCTATCCGCCTATCGATCTCACGCTCCAGTTTTCCCTCATTCGTGAACAAGATCCCGAGATACTTAAACTCCTCCACTTGGGGCAGGACCTCCTCCCCGACCCGGAGAGGGCATGCTACCCTTTTCCGGCTCAAGACCATGGCCTCGGATTTGGAGGAACTGATCCTCATCCCGGCCGCATCACACTCGGCTGCAAACCGCTCCAGTGAAAGTTGTAAATCACGAACTGATGAAGCCAGTAGGACCACATCATCTGCAAAAAACAGAGAAGCGATTCTAAGGTCACCAAAACGGATCCTCTCAACACCTTGGCTGCGCCTAGAAATTCTGTCCATAAAAGTTATGAACAGAATCGGTGACAAAGGGCAACCTTGGCGGAGTCCAACTCTCACCGGAAACGAGCCTGACTTACTGCCGGCAATGCGGACCAAGCTCTGACACCGGTCGTACAGGGACCTAACAGCCCTTATCAAAGGGCCTGGTACCCCATACTCCCGGAGTACCCCCGGAGTGTTTCCAAATCCATTATTTGTATTTCTATTTTGATATAATTACACAAAATGTCTTTTGCTATTCGGATTGTTCTTATACGTGACTGTAAACACGTTTAGAAACCACTATGATCATAAGTGTGTGATTTTAAGATTGAAAGTCCCTCCTCTTATTTCTTCTTCTGTGGTATTGATTTGTTAAATGGTTTTGTGTCCCTTATACCTTCCCCTTTGTAATGTTGTCCTGCGGGAGAGGTGGGTGTTGGTTATTTTTCATCTAGTGAACTTGATAATCAACTATCAGATCTTGAGGTATTATGTAAAGAAAGCAATAATCCTGACCTACTTTTGTCATTCGTTTTATTTCTACAGGTTCATCCCATTGAGCCTCGGGGACTCATTTACAAGAGAGACCTGGTAAAGAAGGAGGTAATTCTGGTACTGAAGAAGATTTCTGCAATGACGTATGAGTACAATTCAGTAATAAAATTTCACATTTGCTATCCATCCATCCATCCATTTTCGTCCGCTTATCCGGGGTCGGGTCGCGGGGGTAGCAGCCTAAGTAGGGAGGCCCAGACTTCCCTCTCCCCAGCCACTTGGAGCAGCTCCTCTGGGGGAATCCCAAGGCGTTCCCAGGCCAGCCGAGAAACATAGTCCCTCCAGCGTGTCCTGGGTCTTCCTCTGGGTCTCCTCCCGGTGGGACATGCCCGGAACACCTCACCAGGGAGGCGTCCAGGAGGCATCCTAACCAGATGCCCGAGCCACCTCAACTGGCTCCTCTCGATGTGGAGAAGCAGCGGCTCTACTCCGAGTCCCTCCCGGATGACTGAGCTTCTCACCCTATCTCTAAGGGAGAGTCCAGACACCCTGCGGAGAAAACTCATTTCAGCCGCTTGTATCCGAGATCTCGTTCTTTCGGTCACAACCCAAAGCTCATGACCATAGATGAGGGTGGGAACGTAGATCGATCGGTAAATTGAGAGCTTTGCCTTTCGACTCAGCTCTCTCTTCACCACGACAGACCGGTACAGCGCCCGCTTCACTGCGGATGCTGCACCTATCCGCCTATCGATCTCACGCTCCAGTTTTCCCTCATTCGTGAACAAGACCCCGAGATACTTAAACTCCTCCACTTGGGGCAGGACCTCCTCCCCGACCCGGAGAGGGCATGCTACCCTTTTCCGGCTCAAGACCATGGCCTCGGATTTGGAGGAACTGATCCTCATCCGGCCGCATCCACTCGGCTGCAAACCGCTCCAGCGAAAGCTGTAGATCACGATCTGATGAAGCCAATAGGACCACATCATCTGCAAAAAACAGAGAAGCGATTCTAAGGCCACCAAAACGGATCCTCTCAACACCTTGGCTGCGCCTAGAAATTCTGTCCATAAAAGTTATGAACAGAATCGGTGACAAAGGGCAACCTTGGCGGAGTCCAACTCTCACTGGAAACGAGCCTGACTTACTGCCGGCAATGCGGACCAAGCTCTGACACCGGTCGTACAGGGACCTAACAGCCCATATCAATGGGCCTGGTACCCCATACTCCCGGAGTACCCCCCACAGAACCCCCCGAGGGACGCGGTCGAATGCCTTTTCCAAGTCCACAAAGCACATGTAAACTGGTTGGGCAAACTCCCACGCACCCTCCAGGACCCTGCTGAGGGTGTAGAGCTGGTCCAGTGTTCCACGACCAGCACGAAAACCACACTGCTCCTCCTGAATCCGAGGTTCGACTATCCGACGGACCCTCCTCTCCAGAACCCCTGAATAGACCTTACCAGGGAGGCTTAAGAGTGTGATCCCCCTATAGTTGGAACACACCCTACGGTCCCCCTTTTTGAATAGGGGAACCACCACCCCAGTCTGCCAATCCAAGGGAACTGCCCCCGATGTCCACGCGATATTGCAGAGTCGCGTAAGCCAACACAACCCCACAACATCCAGAGCCCTAAGGAACTCAGGACGAATCTCATCCACCCCTGGAGCCCTGCCACCGCCTCCCTCGGAACGTGTTCAAAGCTCTCCCGGAGGTGGGAGTTAAAGCTCCGTCTTACGGGAGACTCTGCCAGACGTTCCCAGCAGACCCTCACAATACGTTTGGGTCTGCCAGGTCTGACCGGCATCCTCCCCCACCATCGGAGCCAACTCACCACCAGGTAGTGGTCAGTTGACAGCTCCGCCCCTCTCTTCACCCGAGTGTCCAGGACATGCGGCCGCAGATCAGATGAGACGACAACAAAGTCGATCATCGAACTGCGACCTAGGGTGTCCTGGTGCCAAGAGCACATATGTACACCCTTATGCCTGAACATGGTGTTCGTTATGGACAATCCATGACGAGCACAGAAGTCCAACAACAAAACACCACTCGGGTTCAGATCAGGGGGGCCGTTCCTCCCAACCACACCCCTCCAGGTCTCACTGTCATTGCCCACGTGAGCGTTGAAGTCCCCCAGCAGAACAAGGGAGTCCCCAGGAGGCGCACTCTCCAATACCCCCTCCAAGGACTCCAAAAAGGGTGGGTAATCTGCGCTGCCGTTTGGCGCATAGGCACAAACAACAGTCAGAGCCCGTCCCCCCACACGTAGGCGAAGGGAGGCTACCCTCTCGTTCACCGGGGTGAACCCCAACGTACAGGCACCAAGATGGGGGGCAACAAGTATGCCCACTCCTGCTCGGCGCCTCTCACCAGGGGCAACTCCAGAGTGGAAGAGTGTCCAACCCCTCTCAAGGAAACTGGTTCCAGAGCCAGAGCCATGCGTTGAGGTGAGTCCGACTATTTCTAGCCGGAACCTCTCAACCTCACACACTAGCTCAGGCTCCTTCCCCACCAGAGAGGTGACATTCCATGTCCCAATGGCCAGCTTCTGTAGCCGAGGATCAGACCGCCAGGGTCCCCGCCCTCGGCCACCACCCATCCCACATTGCACCCGTTCACATTTGCTAGTCCAAGTAAAACAAAAATACTTGGAATTTGGGGACAACCCTCACAGATTGCTGACTCAGCAGTTGAGGCACTCTCATTCGCCATCTGTTCTCTTAGATCCAGTGAAGGATCTCTCCCGACTGATCCAGAAGATATCAATGATTGTTCTGTTCATTTCTATAAAGAGGTGTATCGATCGCAAGGAAGTTATGATAGTGGGGTGATGGAACAATTTTTCGAGAAGCTTAAACTAATTATCGAGCGAGTCTTCTTCTTTGCTAGATAATGATATTAGTTTAGGTGAGATACAAAAGGTGATTTCCTCTTTTCCTAATAATAAAGCTGGGGGACCTGATGGCTTTTGTGTAGAATTTTTTAAAATTATTTCCAGATAAATTAGCCCCTTATTTATTGCATATACGGGTAATCACTTGTGGCAGTCTCCTTTAAAATGATTACTTGTGTAAAAGGCTAACATTTAATGTACTTAAGTATCAAAAGAAAATTTATCATATAAATTGTAAAGCAAGAGTATTAAGGACAAGTGAATGGTTAGAATTTCCAAAACAACATTTATTGAGTGCAATATCCAATGACAAAAACTTGGAAAGTTTGAACTGAACAATAAAAGATTTATCTTTAAAAAGACTGATTCTAATCAAGCGTATTCATTCAACCTTTATTAACCTTTATTAACAAAGCTGTTAGAAAGTCCACATTGTTGTGTTGGCTTGTTTACTGAGCTATAGGTTCTGATTTGTTATGGCTTCTGTATGAACTTAATAATTCCTATATTATTGAATCCACCATGGCTGTTCCAATGCTAGTGAACGCACCTCACTGTGTAAAGTGCAATGCTCAGTTGGAGTATTTTTTTTTCTCTCCGGACAGGGATGGAGCCTTGTTGTCCAAGCTTGTTTGTGCTTTACTGCTGTGTGTAAATACATAAGAAGCACAGCAATTAAATCACTAAACTGGATACAGTATCTGTCTCCGTGTTCTTTAATGGGAAGACTAGTGGCCCGACAAATTCATACCTTACTGCTCTAAAGCAGTTAATGTCCTGGAGAACATCAAACCTCTCCTTTTTAGCAGCTACCGTCATTTTCCCACCTATCAGGAATTTACAGTGGCTCCTGTGAGTCAACCTAAACAATAGCTGAAGCCTTGTGATTGATATTTCAGTAACTAATATTTGTTGGAGTGTGAGGTCTAACGCTCTTCATTATAAACAGTGAAAACCATAACTTATTTTTCAAACGTTGAGAAAATTACCGTTTAGGTCATATGTGTCAAACTCAAGGCCCGGGGGACAAAAGTGGCCCTGGTTGACATCTTATCTGGCCCCCTAGATATTATTTTAAATGTAAAATTATTTTATCACTTTGATTTTTTTCAGTCATCTTTGATTATGATGTCAAAAGTGCAACAGAGAATGTCAAATGAGACCAGTCAATCTCTTGTTGAGGAACCTGCAACCAAAAAAAAGATGTTGGATATCTAACTTGAGTTAATGTAGATTCTGAAACCGCCCCTTAGTTTGAAAAATGTTTTAATTTTGGCCCCTTTTTTGTAAGTGGCGCATTTCCACCTGGTTTGGGAAATGATATTAAAAATGTAAAATCTGTGCTTATGTTTGAAAAAATTATTAAAAAAAACTAAATTGTTAACAAAATACTAAAACTTTCACTTAAGTGTTTAATGTTCTAGATACTCTGTTACTCACAGAAGATTATTGTTTGAATTGATTGTTTGAATTGTTTGTTTTTGAAAAAAAGGGGCAGATACTGTATTCTTCTTTTTTCTGCCACCTTTCATTTTATGTTTTCTTTTTAATAATATGCGAAATGGTTTCTTATTTATCTTTTTGTGTTTTGTTTTAATGTAAAATTAATACTAATAAAAAAATAATTTTTAAAAAAGTGGTTGACAGACTGAACCAGATTTCGCTCCATGTAGGTCGGTTTTATTTTTGTAACGGAAACATGACCGGAAGTGTAAATGAGTCCCGCCCCAGCTTTGTGCCATCTTTCGTTCACCAGAACAAAAAACGGGGGCAAATAACGGATCCGGCTCGGGTCCAGTTTGATGATGGGAGTGCGGGTTTTAGGCCATTAAGAGCGTGCTTTAACGGTTCGGCTGGACATTATGTTTGTCAGTTTAGCAGCGCAGGGAACCATCAGCCACACCCCGCCGAGCAGCTCATGTTACTGTTAGCTCCGAGCCGCTGAGGCTAGGCTAACAGTTAGCATTGCTATCCGTTAGCTTAGCTCCGAGCCGCTAAGCTAACAGTTAGCTTAGCTATCAGTTAGCTTAGCTCCGAGCCGCTAAGCTAACAGTTAGCCACGGCGGCGGCCGAGCTTCCCGGCAGAGCCCGTTAAACCAGCACACAGTCGTTCGGACACCGTTACCGACTCCGGCATCTGTCCAAAGCCAGGAGGGACCTTGGTGGAAATGCGCCAGATGTGTTGAGAGGAAAGCCGGTTGTAGCTGGGCTGCTAATCGTCTTTCGTTCCGGATCGGAACCACAAAAAGCCGCGGTGAGTGAGTTTTTTGCATCCTGCCAGACCTGCAGGAAGAGTGGGCTCAATGACGTCCGCCGGCCCACAATGTGTTCACTTCAGGGGAACATGTGGCCCTGGAAGCGGTCGACAGCCGGTTGATCGGTTCCGTTCAGTCCGTTAGCTTCAGTTCAGAGCTCATAAATCACCTGTCAGAGAAACTCCGTACAGGTAGGATTTAAACATGCAGGTTTTTTCGATCGTTTTTCACTGAAATGCATCAAAAACAGGCGAAGCAAATAGTTTTTTTAAATATTTTTATGATGTTATTGATTAAAGTTTCAATCAGGTCTCTGTAAATGAGTCCTCGAGGCTCAACGAGACGAACCTCTAGAAATAAAGGTAAAAAACAAAACGAGTCAACCATCGACTGGACCGAAAATGGGTCTAAAGAGAAATTAAACTTTGAAATATAGGTGTGGGTTATTTTAAAGCTTTAATGTTGTCACATTTGTTTGCTTTAGAAACTTTTCTTAAAGTTTCCAAAATGACTTTATGTCCAAGTATGTTAACATTTGTACGGAAGCGTAGTGATGACACCTGGAGAAAATATTTTTTGGGGCTTATCACGTAATAACGTGATACGTATCACGTTATTACGTGATAATATCACGTTATTACGTGATACGTATCACGTTATTACGTGATAATATCACGTTATTACGTGATACGTATCACGTTATTACGTGATAATATCACGTTATTACGTGATACGTATCACGTTATTACGTGATAATATCACGTTATTACGTGATACGTATCACGTTATTACGTGATACGTATCACGTTATTACGTGATAAGTATAGATGTCCATCCACATGGTATCAGCACCATTACCCACACAATGGGAGAGAGGCTGGCTTCTGTGCTGCTTTCATCCAGTAGGTAGTTCCAGATAAAATGCAAATTAAGGGATGTGCTGTAGAGCCTAGAACTGCAGGTCTGACCTCCAAAACAAGATGATTTAGATGCACACTTAAACAGTTTAAAGTTCTCCACTTTCTTGACCAAGAGTTTGATACTACAAAGTTTTGAAAGTGTCAACCTTTTCATTCAGAAAACTAGCATTCCCATGTACTTTTTTCATTCATTCATTCAACCTTTATTTATACAGGCTAGCCTCGTTGAGCCACGGGGACTCATTTACAAGAGGGACCTGTCTCACTCACACCCAGGGTCAATTTAGAGTTACCAATCAGCCTAACATGCATGTTTTTGGACTGTGGGAGGAAACCGGAGCACCCGGAGAAAACCCACGCATGCACGGAGAGAACATGCAAACTCCACCCAGAAAGGCCCCCGGACCGGGATTTGAACCGGTGACCTGCTCGCTGAGAGGCAGCAGCTCTACCAGTTGTGCCACCGTGCTGCCGTACTTGATTTGTCTTGGTTAATTTACTCCTGAATAAATTTCTGATAAACTGACTCTAACTCCCATGTTTATCACCAAACTTACATTTCTTCATTCAGTTCCTTTAATTATTGGGTATATTCTACATTTCTCTACTAATATCTCTAAGATATGCATTAAAGACAGAGATCCAAACTTCACTCAAAATAAGCTTAATGTGGTTTTTCGCAGTTTCATGAAAACTAAACACGAGCGGGTTTTTTCCCCCACATTTTTTCCTTATCAAACATCTGCATTTTCTATGAAACGCCATCAGGTTGTAGCTCTGTTAGCTTGCTCCCTTTAAAACCCCCAAAATGCCCATTAATGTGATCAACGAACACTGACTGCAGTTTGTGTTTCTCTTTAGAAACCATTAACCCAATTCTTTGAGTAAGCAGTCCAGATTAAAACACTGCCTTTTTTAACAAAAATGTTTGTGGTAGTTACAGAGAGTCATTCACAACACCCACTCTGAGCATTGCATCCTTTTTATGTGCATGAAATTACTTGTAGATATTTTTCTAGTTCGACCAAAACGGCTGCAACTCAGTCCGTTCTCAACCTAAGATCATAGTTAGTCCAAAACTCTGCATGCAGGGTGAACTTATGTATCTTATTTAAATTAATTCTAGGTCTTAAACTATTTATAGTGAAATGACTGATGTCAGTCTTTAGTTTAAATAATAGTGTGAATATGAATACAATCATCATTGTCTTGATGGAAGATAAAACTCGATCACAGTCTCAGGTCTCTTGAAGACTCAAACAGGTTTTATTCCTTAATGTTCCAGTATTTGGCACCATCCATCTTTCCATCAATTCTGAGCATCTTCCATGCCCATGCTTAAGAAAAGCAGGCCCAAACCATGATGCTGCCACTACCATGTTTGACAGTGGATGGTGTGTTCAGGGTGATGAGCTGTGTTGCTTTAAAGCCAAACTGATAGTTTTGAATTGTGGACAAACAGTTCTGATTTTGGATTCAGGTGACCAGAGCAACGTCTTCCACATGCTTGGTGTGTCTCCCTGGTGGCTTGTGACAAACTTGAAACAACATTTTCTTAAGGATATATTTGAGAAATAGCTTTCTTCTTGACACTCTTCAATAAAGGCCAGATTTGTGCTGTGTACGACTGATAGCTGTCATATGGACAGACTCTCCCAGGCAACTTTTGTTTTTTTTACATATTACAGTACACTAACATGTTTCATTGCTCCATATTATTTCAAATTAGCAATTTATCATTGTTTATTAAACTCTGAAAGCTGATAATATCACGTTATTACGTGATAATATCACGTAATAACGTGATACGTATCACTTAATAACGTGATATTATCACGTAATAACGTGATACGTATCACGTAATAACGTGATACGTATCACGTAATAACGTGATACGTATCACGTTATTACGTGATAAGCCCCCAAAAATATTTTCTCCAGGTGTCATCACTACGCTTCCGTACATTTGTGATTTTATTTTAATGTAAAGTTTTTCTAGCCTCAGGTTTTAGTTTTCGGGCAGAACTTGATGTTTTACATATAAACATCTTTCGGAAGAGGTTTGATATAAAAATAGGGGTGCGAATATCTCTGTAGCCCTGTTTCCATCCATTTTCATTTCGAATTTTGAGCTACCTCGCAAATATGTAAATACAAATTAATGCAGAGCATAAGTGTTTCCATCTACTGGCTTGAAGCGCTTTTTCCAAGCCGCGCACAGCGTCATTACGTCAGACGTCAGCGTCATTACGTCAGACGTCAGCACTGCGCATGTCTACAGTAGACCAGAGAGTAAACAGGAAGTAGCGGTTGAAAACAGAACCCGGTCACACATCTCGTCAAAATGGGGAGAATATTTCAGGTACGTGCTGCTGTCGGGCGAGTTGTATTTATTCTGTCATGCCAACTAGTTTTAGCGAGTTACATGTTGTTCGGAGCGGAAACAGCTGATCAGTCACGTGACGTGAATGTGCGCTACGGCAGCACGAGTCGGCAAATGTGTTTCCATCTGTCGTTTTGCGCAGCTGCTCGGTTTCGCAGCTCCCAAAAACCACCTCAAGCGAGCGTATAAACTTTTTGGCGAATTTCAGAAAGTAACTTCGTATTTTGCCGTTTCCATTAAGCTTTTCTGCTGCGATACTTCAAAATGCGCACCTAGAAACCTTGATGGAAACACGGCTAGTGTCTGGCGAATCGATTAGATTCCGGTTTTTGGTGTCACGATTCGATTTAAAATCGATTTTTCGATTCAGAAACGATTTTTTTATTGAAATGGACATAAATTTAGCTTCAGTTATGTATCTAACAAGCTGAAAATAATAAAACAACAATGTAAACAATGTTTTTGATTTTGTACATTTACCTTATAATGTTTTTGCTACTTTTGCTACTTTTTCTTTTGTTTATTGTTCAATGTATTTGTATCATTGCTGTTCATCATTCTTTAGTTTGTAGCAGGTCGCGTTCGTAAATGAGCCCTCGAGGCTCAATAAGATTTACCTGACTAAATAAAGGTTGAATGAATGAAAAAAAACAAATGGAACATTTATTTAAAACAATAATTTTAAGCTGAAAATATTAAACAACAATATAAACAAATGGAACATTTATTTAAATCAATAATTTTAGGTTCTGTACTGTATCAAATTTTTTGCATTGTTTGATATTTATACCAAAAATAGGAACAAATAATACAGGAGTGCATAAAATTCTGTAACTTAAATTACCAGTATTAGGTTAGCTTAGTTGCCTGGATTTCTCAAACAATAAAATAAAAATCTAGGAACAAATAATTTATCCATCCATTATCTTTACCCACTTCTTCCTTTTCGAGTCTCGGGGGTCACTGGTGTCCATGTCCAGTCATCACTGTGTGAGAGGTGGGGGACACCTCTGGACAGGTCTCCAGTCCATCACAGACAAATAATTCAAAATATATACCGGTACTGTAAATACAAAGTAAACGGACTTCAGCCTACCATAGTGCATTCACGTTTAACTCAACATAAAATAAATCAAAAAGGCGTTCAATACAAGATTGAACATAAAATACAGACTTTGCAGTTTTTTTAAACCATATTGATTCATATTTATTAAATATTTATCAAAATTTCAAAACTTGTGCAAACCTGCATTAAAATCTCTTCTGAACTGTAATTTATAAACATAAATTGTATCATTTAGAACTGGCTCCAGTCAATGTGTCTCATCTGGCCTCTCCAACCTGTTAAAAAGACACATTAAGTTTGTTGTACAACTTATCTATAAGTTTTAGTATAATATGAGAAATAACAGTTACCTTTGAGCTGCAGCTGCATCAGAAATTCACCCACGTTATTCTTGTTTCATGCTGGAGCTGTGTGGACCTTTATCTACATGAAGGAATAACGTACGTTGCTTCCAGAGTATTAAAAACAGTGTTTCCCCTAGTTAACTTGCCATGGCGGGGTGCTCATCTCATCCATGATAGTTCTTGATGGGGAGGGACGGAGACATGTTTGAGCAAATCTTGTACCAACAGTTTTTGAGCAGGGGTGGGGGGCGTTCAGCATGAGGGAAGAGGCACCTTTAACTTTTTAGCTAGAGAGCCTGTATTTCATGCTGCTAGCTTTGTGCTATGTCAGTGCCGGGTGGGAGTGGGGGGCAAGTTCGCTTTGGTAGGCGGGGTGCTCAGTGGGAGTGGGGGGCAAGTTCGCTTTGGTAGGCGGGGTGCTCAGTTCTGTTGACGGGGTGGGGCACCCCGCATGTATAATGGTACGGGAAACACTAAAAAATAAAACTAAACCCCTCAACTTCCACTGAGCTGTCTGCTTGTAAATCATTTGTGATATAGCTGGAGATGGAGAGAGAAATCTTTGCAGCAAACTT
>JBBPBX010064574.1:10082-20212 GCA_038048925.1 Garcialebias charrua | reverse complement strand
CCAACCTCGTGACTTGTTGACGGGGTGGAGGTTCGGGCCACGGGATCTGCAACGCGTCCGCCGCTCTGCGGCACAAGTCAAGCAGAGCGGGGATTGAAGTGTCAGTCTCCGGGAGCACAGGCATGTGAGAGAGGTCCCCCTCCTCCCTGTCATACTCGTGGTCAGCTTCAATGCCAGAAAATTCACTTGAGGCTGTTAGCGAAATCTCATCCGCGTTCATCATGCCTCGAGTGTCAAAGTCGGCTGTCGAGTCCCCGATGAGAGCCGCCACATCTGGGCTGTCGCCCCATTTGACTTGAGTACTGTCCTCCAAAACCATGCTCTCGAGCTCCGGCGTGGGAGTGCAGTCTCAGTGAGGTCCGGGTCTGTTGGCGCCGCAGCTGCGCCCATGGCTTTGGCCACGAAGTCCACCCGGTGCCTCCTCACTGCCTCCAGCATCTGGCAGCAGTGTGGGCAGGAGTCGGGCATTTTCGCGTGCAGCATTCCTAGGCAGACAGGACAGGCCTCGTGGGTGTCTGTCGCCGAGAGGGAAAAACCGCAGCCGCTGGGGCAGGCGCGCGAGGTTGGGCTCGCCGTCCTGCTAGCCTTTTTCTGAAATCTCAGCTTTCGCTTTCCTCTCTCTGGAGCCATGTCCGAGAGAAGACAAGCAAGTCTTTCCAAAATTCTTTTTCGAGATGTCTCCTCCGTCGCGTCGCTTTCGCTGGCTAGCCTGCTACGACTTAGCAGGGTAGCGATGTGACGCAGTTAGCGCCGTCGAGCGAAGCAGTCTGCGGAGAGAAGAGAATAAAAACTTCGGGGTTAAGGAAAAATGTGCCGGACTAGCTTTCGCCAGCCCAGCAGTACGCAGGAAAATTCTCTGTACGCTCAGCGTAGGGAGCGAGCTCACCTCTGGTCGAGCGATGAACAACAGAGAAGTCCCACGAAGAGAAGAGAAGTTCAGGTTTAAGCGAGGTGAAGGGCAAAAAGAGAAAGTAGGATGGGCGTCCGCATCTTAAGTACCCAGAGGGTGGGGTCTCTGGGGTGATGCTGATGCCCCCTGCCGTTAAGGCGTGATTGTATTCCTTCAGGTAATCGTGCGGGGGGGTCGCAATTTCCCTTAGCAATAGTGTTGCACCGAGTGACTGACTGAAAAGGGAACAAATATGTCAAAGTAGCAAAACAGACAGATTATAAGGCAGATGTAGAAAATCAAAAACAGGAACATGTCTGCATTGGTTTTTGCCAGGATTCCAACAGATTCTTAAAGCCATTTAGAGAGGTTAAGGCCGAGAGCTTCAGATCTTTTTACAAGATATTCCAGGAAGCAGGAGCGGAGTAGGAGAAGGCCCATTTGTCTAGTTCATTTCTCACTGACGGAACACTGCAGGTAATCATGTGATGATTTTAATAACCAACAAATTAAAATTCTGTGTTGTAATATCCTTTGTCAGCTTGTGTCTGATGTGGTTTAAAACTTTGAACATGTTTTCAAAGGATTTTAAGGGATTTATCCATGTTTATTATTCTGCATCCATTTGAGAAACAATAAGGGACTTTTTAAAATACAGTAAAGACTTTTACTAGATAAGATATGTACCATGTCCAGATACCTTTAGTTTGCCTTCTTTAAGAACTTAAATGCATGTAAAACAACTTATGTATATATAAGAAATGTTTTGAACAGATAAACAAAGAAATGAAGCGTTTGTAAACCTTTTATTTATCTAAACCTTCCATACAACGTGTGAAAACCCCCATGTGTGTGTTTCTGGAGTAAAGGGAGCCTCCCGTCTGAAAAGACTCCATACATGAGGTAGCGAGGAGAATGCTGCGCCGGCTAAAAGACAAACTGTGGAGAGAGGAGAATACGAATCCTGCCTCCTTCTCCTTGCTCATTGATCCAGCACAGTGAGCACAAAAGCTACTGTTTGCGAGTGTGTTGAGCAATCCATCCACATGCATTAATGAAAGTGCTTGAAAAGTAATTCATGTAGGAAAACAGCATAGAAAAAATATCACAAAATACGTCAGAGTATTCGTTTACCACTACAAAAAAAATGTAACCAAAATTAGGTGAAAGATTCACCAGGGTCCAGTCACTATTATACAAATTAACAATTGTTTTGTAAAATATTACGACTAAAATTATAAGTTTTAAAGAGGCCCCCCAAAAAACTGCTACACTTTTCCCTTTTCTGATGAAGTGCAAGTATTCTCTTGTACTCCGCAGTTTTCAGCTCTGAGCTGAAGGTGAAATGGTGTTTGGGTGTGTGAGCGATTGCAGTCAGCCCAGCCCACATTTCTCTCCTCAAGTCTTCACACCCGTTGAGAGCCACACGCAAGCCATGATAAATCCTCGCTGCTTTATGTTGCTTTTAAGGGAGCATTATGCAGGCCAGTGTGGTTTTATCACTTTCTGTTTATCCTGGGAACACATCCTCACTAGACAAATCTCACACAGGAGTAGTGGATGACATTAATCTCCTCAGTGAAGAGAGACTGCTCCATTTTTTTCTCCTCCCAAGAAAATTTTACACTCTGACGAAACACGAAGCAAAACAAGAACCAAGTTATGAATCAGGTCAAAGCTGGAGATGTAACTGGAGCAGTCTGTGCACCACAATCAGCGTTTCGTGACGTAATGATCCATGGGACTATAATGTACCGTATTTTCCGCCTGATAACTCGCACCTTTCTATAAGTCGCTTTGTCCAATTACTGTATTGGCAATAAATTGGAAAAATCCATAAACATGTTGCACCTTTATTTAAGTCGCATCTATTATGCGTCACCGCTACGCGACGCGTCAGCGCGTCATTTGCCCTGCTGAAAATGGCGGCCACAGAAACTTGCACGGAAGGACTTTTAACAAGATTAACACGGTAAAACAATAATTTGTCTGATGAAAATTATACCAAAGATGTGTCTTAGCTTAACCGTTCCTTAATAAATTCACGTAATTGTCAAATCTGCTGGATTTAAATTGTTTCGCTTTGACGTCTTCCAAACGGTCACGCGCGCTGCGAAAATCAATTATAAATAAATCGAATTTTAGCTCAAACAACTCCAACAGCTAACAGTTTGTAAATGACCACCCAGTAATTACTTTCTGTAAGTCTAAAGAAAATCTGCTGTGTGGTTTATGAGTGATGTAGATAAATAGTAACAGTTTTTGCTAACAAACACTGAGCTAACAGTCGTTTCATACCTCCAGAGCAGGAGGCCGGGCAGCGACAGAGTATGTCCGACCAGAGGAGGTTGCCGTCGGACACATGAGGTGGAAACGGTCGGTGTACCCTAGTGGCCCAAAGTGGTACTGTACCATTTTTTTGCCAAAATGAAAAACGTCATATCTGAGCCAAAAATTGTTCTAAAAATATGGGGGAAAATCCATGAACAAGTCTCACCTCTCTATTAGTCGCAGGGCATGCAAATTAGGCAAAAAGGTGACTTATAGACTGGAAAATACAGTATTAGGCATGGGAGAAATTAGGATCAGTCAGTCAGTTTAGATTCGTAGCGATGAAAAACTCATAATTACTTGTATAATTGTTGTTTTTTAATGGATCAAGTTTTAATCCAAGGCTCTGCAATTTCTTTCGTGTTTGTGTTTTACGCTAAAATTACGACCGAGGCGAAACCTTAAAAACCAACATGTTGCCAAACTTCAGCTCAGAAATGATTAAACTGACTGAGTGAGTTATAGTCATTTTCAAATAGTTAATGGCAAAAAATTTAATGATTCTGCTCAGAATATGCTCTTAGCATCAGTCTCAGCTACTACCACACCAAATGTTAGGTCAGTTTTGAAGTGAGGGAGGAAGAAAGGTGACACTTGCTCCTCACTTCACTACACTTGTTTATTTATTTTTCATTCATGAAAGCATGGCACCAGCTGGTCATTTACTGAAAAACAACGTACCTGTAATTAATATGCTGGTGAAGATTCTGTAATTAATATTTATATATAATATATTAAGACCTGTAATTAATATTTTCACCCTTTAATAATCAGAAACCAGTCACTGAAGTAGAATCTGTGAGTCTCACACCAAAACAAATAAATATTAATTCAAAGAAGGCGACCAAAGTGGTCTTTTGAAGTTTTATTACAAAATTAATCAAACTAAGAATCAACAACAATAAATAATCTAACAGTAAAATGATAAAGGATAATAATTTGTAGAATAACTGGTTTTAAAAGTAACAAATGAATAATGAACCATCTGAAGAATAATTAATCTGTTAAGGATTAATTAGTGGCTGGGGAGAGGGAAGTCTGGGCCTCCCTACTCAGGCTGCTACCCCCGCGACCCGACCCCAGATAAGCGGATGAAAATGGATGGATGGATGGATGGATGGATGGATGGATGGATGGATGGATGGATGGATGGATGGATGGATGGATGGAGGATTAATTATTTTTTATCTGCAAAATTAACCCATTGAGCAGGAATTATTTTGGTTTTTATACTCGCACAAATTTAGATAAAGTTTAAATATTTGATAAATAGTTTGCTTTGAATTTTGGTGAAGAGAAGTTATGGGGTCTAAGCCCGCTGTAGA
The DNA here is from genome assembly GCA_038048925.1 of Garcialebias charrua. Lineage (NCBI taxonomy): Eukaryota > Metazoa > Chordata > Actinopteri > Cyprinodontiformes > Rivulidae > Garcialebias > Garcialebias charrua. The sequence continues at coordinate 15,667 of JBBPBX010064574.1, read as the reverse complement.
GCGGGCATGACGTCATGCATTTAAATAGCCGCTGTAAACAAAGTAGACGGCATGTGAATTTTTCATATCAGGACTGTTGGACAGCAGAGACTTCAAACTTTATAAAAGTAGTGTTTTTATATTGATTTTGTTTTATGTTTACTTCAAAATACAACCAGAAATATGACAGGTAATTGTCGCCATATTGCGTGCGCATTTTACGCATGTGGAATGCATTTTTTTGGATGTTTTATGACCAAAAAATGAATTAATTCAAAATGAAAATCGTATTTCCGATTTTCATGAACTCACCACATTCGTGAAGCAACCAATCAGAAAGCATGGCATCCATTATCTCTCGTGATCACAAAAAAAAACAGAAACATGAAGTTTTGACGATTGTGGGGGAACGAAGCACCGTTGACCGTTCGGACTTTTGCAGGTTTGTTTGGTTTTTTGATTATTTAGTATGCATTAGTGTGTGTGCAGAGTTTGTAGTCGTGTTTTGGTCGGTTTGTCAGAATAAAAGGGGGAAAAACACAGAGAATTTGTGATGGAGATACTGTTTTGACAGATATTGTAAATAGTTGTAAAAAAACACAAGGGAAATTGCCCACTATAAGTCTTTTGCACGTGACGTCACGGCTCGTGTCTTTTTGCACCTCCGGTCGCCATTTTGGGTGCATACCGGTTCATTTAAACAGAGGAAGTCCATGTTAAACACAGTGCGATACAGAACAATAACATCAGCAAAATGCAAACAAAATATGAAAATGAGCAGAAGCCTTATAGAGAGAAACTCATTTGACGAATTTGGTGCTCATTTTTATATTTAGTTTGCATTTTGCTGATGTTATTGTTCTGTATCGCACTGTGTTTAACATGGACTTCCTCTGTTTAAAGACCGTGTAAAGTGAATTTCAACATTTTCTTAAATAAACATTATAAATGTGATAATTGTAATCTTGTAAATGAGTAAAAAGTCTCAAAATAGTAGCTCAATTAATTTTGGAGTTATAGATGAAACTGTGTATGAAGACATGTTTGTTTCAGGATTTTTTAGGCGTGGTTTAAACGTGACCGCGTTTCGTCACGCGGTCCTCATTAGTATAGCACTACCCCCTGCTGCTCCAGCCGTATAAATTGTTCTTCGCATGGGTGGAGCCGTTCACTCGCGAATCGCAGATAGCATCAGATAGCAATAGCATGGATATTTTGTTCATCTGCCTCGTTCCTGCATCTTCCCTGGATGTCGCAATGGTCAGGGCACCCACATTGAGACGCAGGAGGGAGTCAGAACAAACCCAGGCTGCTGCTGGAGTGAGCTGCCACCTGCAGCTCCGCGCCGCGCGTGCGTGTGTTTGTGTGTGTGTGTGCGTTGAGCTCCTGCCACGCGCGCCGTGAAACGCAGTGACTCGCTGACACAGATGAGATAACTTAGTTATCAACGTGATTACTCTTTATTTTAATCACCAACACAGACCCCGCATGCGATGTGACCGGGTCGGACCGGGTGCAGCCGCTCATCTTCTAAAATAGCGCTTATTATTAAACACATAACAGCGGAGTTATGTGTCCTCAACTTTAAAAACAAAACCAGAGTTGTTAGTGCACTAAAAACAGCGTAACTCTTGGAAAAAGGAGCTACTGGCAGCCAGAACTTAGATAAAAACGGAGGAGGTGGATCTCTGCTGTCTGCCTCGCTCAGCTCAGCTCAGCAGAACTGCGCTGAAACCACTCCCATGCTGACACGCCCCCACAGTTTCAGACCAAGGGAAAATAATGTATTTTCATGATTTTTGACACTTAATTTTATAAGGAAAACAATGTTTTTAATCAGTCAGATTTATATGGGTGATTAATAACACATATTTATGCCATGTGACAAACTAAAAACACACATTTAATTTCACTTTACACGGTCTTTAAATGAACCGGTATCCAACCAAAATGGCGACCGGAGGTGCTAAAAGTCACGTGTCTGCAAAAGACCGATATGATGTGAAAATATGTATACTAATTCGTTTTTTACTAAGTTTGTACACAAGTTCTTAAAATTTACCAATGAAATTTTCATTTTAGGCTGTCAAAATGGTTCGTTCAATATTTTTGTGAGTTTCATAGTAAACATATCAATATTTTTCACACTCTGGTTTTGTTTTCTATGTTTTTTTGCTCCAATGTGATAATGCATTTTGTCAAAATGAAACTTCTTCTTTTTTCAGCTTCTCCCTGCATTAGGGGTCGCCACAGCGAACTGGTTGCACGAAGATTTGGCAGTTGTTTTTTTTACGTCGGATGCCCTTCCTGACACAACCACAGACCACCGAGCTACCACAGCCCTCTGTGTGGAGCAGAGAGCTGATATCTAGGGTTCCCGGGGTAGCAGATGGTGTGGGTTAAGGGCCTTGCTCAAGGGCCCAGAGTGGGGCAGATGAGGGTGGAGACAGGTGTGACCGCTTCACTTATCCCACCCACATTTTTGATGTTGTCGGTACCGGGGGCTTGAACCGGCGACCTTCCGATCACAAGCTCACCGTTTAACCTCTGTGCCACCACTCCCCCATTTTGTTAAAATGAAACTAAAACTGTAAAATCATGAAGCCTATGTTGTCCTGAAAATAATGATACCAAACAAGGCAATGTAAATAATTTTTATGATGAAAATATAAGGGTAATTCAAAATTATACCGAAATGGCCATTTAGACCCCAGACCCCACAGAGTTTTAATGTGACCAGATCAAGTCAGTTATTACCACTGGAAGCCAGGAAATTATTTAAGCTGCATCAGTGAAAAATGGCACAACAAGACCCAAAGTTACATCATGTCACCAGGTTTCTGCTCCTTACCCGGTCAGTGTTGAGAGCTCGGGCTCACTCATCTTTCTGTGGTTCTGCTGGTGGATCAGACCAGGACACACCACAAGGAGAGGACTAGCAGGAACTGACACTGTGACTGTGTCAGGGGTCAGTGAGGACGTCAGTTCAAGTCAAAAGTAACTTTAAAAGAAAACAGTTCATGGTGAGTCTGGAAGACACCCAAAGGTCAGAGGTCACTGTCAGGGGAGCACATCTTCATGCTACATACTAAGTATTTGTAAAACTAAGTGATCCAATAAAGCTCAGTCAGGTCATCTGGACAGTATTTTTTGGGGGGGATTTGGTACCTGGATGACTGAGCATGAACTTTGTTAACACTGATTGATGTATATTCATAGGGTGGCCGAGATGGGGTAGGGGCAGGGCAGGCGACTCGGTACCCGAAAGTCCCACGTTCGATCCCCAGTCATTGCGCATCTTGTGGTATCTCTGAACAAGACATCCCATCCCCACTTGCTCCCGGGGCAGCCTTCAATAGCTGGCTTTGGTCTCCATAAGGCGCAGTTGGTTCCCACAATGCATGACTTTTTGTAAAATTGGTCCCCACAAGGCGACCTGAAACAAAAACGCACGCACATGCATGCCCATATGCACACACAAGCAAAAACATACTGTATTTGCCTGCCCTTGCCTTTCAGCAGTGGGCAGGAAATGTGAAATTCTGGCAAATAATTTCCAATTTTTCTCAAAATACATCTAATATTTCAGAGACAGTTTATTTTATTCAAACCAGCAACTTTTTCTCGTGTGCTTTATTTAGACGTGCATTCCAACTGCACCATATTTTCAGAAAGGTTTATCATACCTGTCATACTTTCAGAGCCATTTCCCTCCCTCACGAAGCCTAATATGTTCTGTCTCATTCTCAGACCACACACGTTCTTGTGCAGAAAATGATGTATTCCAGCTTTAAAGGTAATCGTTTTGGAAATAAAATGATTTATTTCCCCCCAATCACATACTCAAAACAGTGAGCTCAAATACACTTTGCTTTCATTATTATAATAATCAAATTTTATGTTCATGAAATCACAGGACAAATGAACATTTTCTTTTTATTCAGACTTTATAAACAATCTCTACACATGAGCAAATCCATCATTTATGCTTAATTTTAATGAAGCTCCAACACATTGTCAGTGTTTACATTAGTTGGTGCGGCTTTTAACACAATTATTCAAATTAAAAAACAATTTAATGAGACTGGTTGTTTCCAGTGTAAAAGTTTAACATATCATATTGTTCTTTAAAGTTTCAGATAAATGTAGTTATGGAAACTACACCTTCAACAGTCACCATCCTTCCATCTATTCATTATCTTAACCCACTTCATCCTTTTCAGGTCGTGGGGGGTCACTGGTGCCCATGTCCAGCCATCACTGTGGGAGAGGCAGGGGACACCCTGGACAGGTCAGGACATGTCATATGCAAGGTTAACACAGGGTTAACAGTACAATGAAATGCTTAGGACGAGAATAACCGATTCACTGATTCAAGAACCGATGTCCATCACAGGGACACATGGAGACAAACAACCATTCACTCTCTCTCTCACCTTGGGACAATTCAGAGTTACCATCAGTCTAACATGCATGTTTTTGGTCTGTGGAAGGAAACTGGAGTACCCGGAGAAACCCCACGCAGCACGGAGAGAACATGCAGACTCCACCCAGAAAGGCCCCACAGCTGGGATGTGAACCGGAGACCTTCTCGCCGAGAAGCAGCAGCTCTACCAACTGTGCCACCGTGCAAATGCGCAACTAACCAAAAATGTAAAAGTTTGCATCATTTTAAAACTGTTCGAATGCTAAACCTTTCAAGGTCAACTGAGTCATTCAAACTGTTACCCCAAACACCCCAATGACAACGGGACACACAACGACATCAAGTTCTCCTGATGGCGGCTCAGTTGGTAGACCTTTTGCCTCTCAGAGAGAAGGTTACCGGTTCAAATCCCGGCTGGATGGATGGATCCCAGCTGTGGGGCCATTCTGGTTGGAGTCTGCATGTTCTCTCCGTGCATGCGTGGGTTTTCTCCAGATACTCCGGTTTCCTCCCACAGTCCAAAAACATGCATGTTAGACTGATGGTAACTCTGAATTGTCCCTAGGTGAAAGAGAGAGCGAGCGAGAGAGAGTGAATGGTTGTTTGTCTCATTTGTCCCTATTTGTCCCTGATGGACTGGAGACCTGTCCTGGTGTCCCTGTAATATTTTTTTTTCATGTACCCTTTATTTATACAGGTAGTCTCATTGAGTTACGAGAACTCATTTCCAAGAGAGACCTTTTGGGGAGCAGATGGTGGGGGTTAAGGGCCTTGCTCAGTGGCCCAGAGTGGGCGAATGAGGGTGGAGGCAGGTGTGGGTGTTTCACCTTTTTCCACCCACATTTTTTGATGTTGTCGGTAACAGGGCTTGAACCGGCGATCTTCCGATCACAGGCCCACCGTCTCTGGCCTCTGTGCCACCACTCCCTCCTCCCCGATGGACTGGTAATGGACTGGAGATCCGTCCAGGGTTTCCCCAGCCTTCTCCACAGTGACTGTTGGACATGGGCACCAGTGACCCCGGTGACACAAAAAGAAAGATGAGTGTTAAAGAAAATTTATGGATGGATGGATGGATGGATGGATGGATAGATAGATATATGGATGGATGGATGGATGGATGGATATATGGATGGATGTGGATGGATGGATGGATGGATATATGGATGGATGGATGGAT
>JBBPBX010064573.1:0-20212 GCA_038048925.1 Garcialebias charrua | reverse complement strand
GCGTGTCACCCTGTGATGCATCCGTTGATGCATGTCACCCTGTGATGCATTCATCCTTTGATGCACGTCACCCTGTGATGCATGCATTCTTTGATGCACGTCACCCTGTGATGCATGCATCCTTTGATACATGTCACCCTGGGATACATGCATCCTTTGATGCATGTCACCCAGTGATGCATGCATACTTTGATGCATGTCACCCTGTGATGCATTCATCCTTTGATGCACGTCACCCTGTGATGCATGCATACTTTGATGCACATCACAATGGGATACATGCATCCTTTGATGCACGTCACCCTGGGATGCATGCATCCTTTGATTCATGTCATCCTGTGATGTATGTATCCTTTGATGCACGTCACCCTGTTATGCATGCATCCTTTGATAGATGTCACCCTGTGATGCATGCATTCTTTGATGCACGTCACCCTGTGATGCATGCATCCTTTGATGTGCGTCACCCTGTGATGCATGCATCCTTTGATGCACGTCACCCTGTGATGCATGCATACTTTGATGCACGTCACCCTGTGATGCATTCATCCTTTGATGCACGTCACCCTGTGATGCATTCATCCTTTGATGCACGTCACCCTGGGATTCATGCATTCTTTGATGCATGTCACCCTGGGATGCATGCATACTTTGATGCACATCACGATAAGATGCATGCATTCTTTGATGCATGTCACCCTGGGATGCATTCATCCTTTGATGCATGTCATCCTGTGATGCATGTATCCTTTGATGCACGTCACCCTGTGATGCATGCATCCTTTGATGCGCGTCACCCTGTGATGCATGCATCCTTTGATGCACTTCACACTGTGATGCATGCATACTTTGATGCACATCACCCTGTGATGCATTCATCCTTTGATGCGCGTCACCCTGGGATGCATTCATCCTTTGATGCATGTCATCCTGTGATGCATGTATCCTTTGATGCATGTCACCCTGTGATGCATGCATCCTTTGATGCACGTCACCCTGTGATGCATGCATCCTTTGATGCACTTCACCCTGATGTGCATGCATACTTTGATGCACGTCACCCTATGATGCATTCATCCTTTGATGCACGTCACCCTGTGATGCATGCATCCTTTGATGCACGTTACCCTGGGATGCATGCATCATTTGATGCACGTAAACTTGGGATATATGCATCCTTTGATTCACGTCACCTTGGGATGATTGCATCCTTTGATGCACGTCACCCTGGGATTCATGCATTCTTTGATGCACGTCACCCTGTGATTCATGCATCCTTTGATGCACATCACCCTGTGATGCATGCATCCTTTGATGCACGTAAACTTGGGATATATGCATCCTTTGATTCACGTCACCTTGGGATGATTGCATCCTTTGATGCACGTCACCCTGTGATGCATGCATCCTTCGATGCACGTCATCCTGTGATGCATGCATCCTTCGATTCACGTCAACCTGTGATGCATCCTTTGATGCACGTCACCTTGTGATGCATCCTTTGATGCATGTCACCCTGTGATGCATCCTTTGATGCACATCACCCTGTGATGCATGCATCCTTTGATGCGTGTCACCCTGTGATGCATTCATCCTTTGATGCACGTCACCCTGTGATACATGCATTCTTTGATGCACGTCACCCTGTGATGCATGCATCCTTTGATACATGTCACCCTGGGATACATGCATCCTTTGATGCATGTCACCCAGTGATGCATGCATACTTTGATGCATGTCACACTGTGATGCATTCATCCTTTGATGCACGTCACCCTGTGACGCATGCATACTTTGATGCACATCACAATGGTATGCATGCATCCTTTTGATGCACGTCACCCTGGGATGCATGCATCCTTTGATTCATGTCATCCTGTGATGTATGTATCCTTTGATGCACGTCACCCTGTTATGCATGCATCCTTTGATAAATGTCACCCTGTGATGCATGCATTCTTTGATGCACGTCACCCTGTGATGCATGCATCCTTTGATGCACGTCACCCTGTGATGCATGCATACTTTGATGCACGTCACCCTGTGATGCATTCATCCTTTGATGCACGTCACCCTGTGATGCATTCATCCTTTGATGCACGTCACCCTGGGATGCATGCATTCTTTGATGCATGTCACCCTGGGATGCATGCATACTTTGATGCACATCACGGTGGGATGCATGCATTCTTTGATGAACGTCACCCTGGGATGCATTCATCCTTTGATGCATGTCATCCTGTGATGCATGTATCCTTTGATGCACGTCACCCTGTGATGCATGCATCCTTTGATTCGCGTCACCCTGTGATGCATGCATTCTTTGATGCACTTCACCCTGTGATGCATGCATACTTTGATGCACGTCACCCTGTGATGCATTCATCCTTTGATGTGCGTCACCCTGGGATGCATTCATCCTTTGATGCATGTCATCCTGTGATGCATGTATCCTTTGATGCACGTCACCCTGTGATGCATGCATCCTTTGATGCGCGTCACCCTGTGATGCATGCATCCTTTGATGCACTTCACCCTGATATGCATGCATACTTTGATGCACGTCACCCTGTGATGCATTCATACTTTGATGCACGTCACCCTGTGATGCATGCATCCTTTGATGCACGTTACCCTGGGATGCATGCATCCTTTGATGCACGTCAACTTGGGATATATGCATCCTTTGATTCACGTCACCTTGGGATGATTGCATCCTTTGATGCACGTCACCCTGGGATTCATGCATTCTTTGATGCACGTCACCCTGTGATTCATGCATCCTTTGATGCACATCACCCTGTGATGCATGCATCCTTTGATGCACGTCAACCTGTGATGCATCCTTTGATGCACGTCACCCTGTGATGCATGCATCCTTCGATGCACGTCACCCTGTGATGCATGCATCCTTCGATGCACGTCAACCTGTGATGCATCCTTTGATGCACGTCACCTTGTGATGCATCCTTTGATGCATGTCACCCTGTGATGCATCCTTTGATTCACATCCCCCTGTGATGCATGCATCCTTTGATGTGTGTCACCCTGTGATGCATCCGTTGATGCATGTCACCCTGTGATGCATTCATCCTTTGATGCACGTCACCCTGTGATGCATGAATTCTTTGATGCACGTCACCCTGTGATGCATGCATCCTTTGATACATGTCTACCTGGGATACATGCATCCTTTGATGCATGTCACCCAGTGATGCATGCATACTTTGATGCATGTCACCCTGTGATGCATTCATCCTTTGATGCACGTCACCCTGTGACGCATGCATACTTTGATGCACATCACAATGGGATGCATGCATCCTTTGATGCACGTCACCCTGGGATGCATGCATCCTTCGATTCATGTCATCCTGTGATGTATGTATCCTTTGATGCACGTCACCCTGTTATGCATGCATCCTTTGATAGATGTCACCCTGTGATGCATGCATTCTTTGATGCACGTCACCCTGTGATGCATGCATCCTTTGATGTGCGTCACCCTGTGATGCATGCATCCTTTGATGCACGTCACCCTGTGATGCATGCATACTTTGATGCACGTCACCCTGTGATGCATTCATCCTTTGATGCACGTCACCCTGTGATGCATTCATCCTTTGATGCACGTCACCCTGGGATGCATGCATTTTTTGATGCATGTCACCCTGGGATGCATGCATACTATGATGTACATCACGATGGGATGCATGCATTCTTTGATGCACGTCACCCTGGGATGCATTCATCCTTTGATGCATGTCATCCTGTGATGCATGTATCCTTTGATGCACATCACCCTGTGATGCATGCATCCTTTGATGCGCGTCACCCTGTGATGCATGCATCCTTTGATGCACTTCACCCTGTGATGCATGCATACTTTGATGCACGTCACCCTGTGATGCATTCATCCTTTGATGCGTGTCACCCTGGGATGCATTCATCCTTTGATGCATGTCATCCTGTGATGCATGTATCCTTTGATGCACGTCACCCTGTGATGCATGCATCCTTTGATGCGCGTCACCCTGTGATGCATGCATCCTTTGATGCACTTCACCCTGTGATGCATGCATACTTTGATGCATGTCACCCTGGGATGCATGCATACTTTGATGCACATCATGATGGTATGCATGCATTCTTTGATGCACGTCACCCTGGGATGCATTCATCCTTTGATGCACGTCACCCTGTGATTCATGCATCCTTTGATGCACATCACCCTGTGATGCATGCATCCTTCGATGCACGTCACCCTGTGATGCATGCATCCTTCGATGCACGTCAACCTGTGATGCATCCTTTGATGCACGTCACCTTGTGATGCATCCTTTGATGCATGTCACCCTGTGATGCATCCTTTGATGCACATCACCCTGTGATGCATGCATCCTTTGATGCGTGTCACCCTGTGATGCATCCGTTGATGCATGTCACCCTGTGATGCATTCATCCTTTGATGCACGTCACCCTGTGATGCATGCATTCTTTGATGCACGTCACCCTGTGATGCATGCATCCTTTGATACATGTCACCCTGGGATACATGCATCCTTTGATGCATGTCACCCAGTGATGCATGCATACTTTGATGCATGTCACCCTGTGATGCATTCATCCTTTGATGCACGTCACCCTGTGATGCATGCATACTTTGATGCACATCACAATGGGATACATGCATCCTTTGATGCACGTCACCCTGGGATGCATGCATCCTTTGATTCATGTCATCCTGTGATGTATGTATCCTTTGATGCACGTCACCCTGTTATGCATGCATCCTTTGATAGATGTCACCCTGTGATGCATGCATTCTTTGATGCACGTCACCCTGTGATGCATGCATCCTTTGATGTGCGTCACCCTGTGATGCATGCATCCTTTGATGCACGTCACCCTGTGATGCATGCATACTTTGATGCACGTCACCCTGTGATGCATTCATCCTTTGATGCACGTCACCCTGTGATGCATTCATCCTTTGATGCACGTCACCCTGTGATGCATGCATCCTTTGATGCACGTCACCCTGTGATGCATGCATCTTTGATGCACGTCACCCTGTGATGCATGCATCCTTTGATGCACGTTACCCTGTGATGCATGCATCCTTTGATGCACGTAAACTTGGGATATATGCATCCTTTGATTCACGTCACCTTGGGATGATTGCATCCTTTGATGCACGTCACCCTGGGATTCATGCATTCTTTGATGCACGTCACCCTGTGATTCATGCATCCTTTGATGCACATCACCCTGTGATGCATGCATCCTTTGATGCACGTCAACCTGTGATGCATCCTTTGATGCACGTCACCCTGTGATGCATGCATCCTTCGATGCACGTCACCCTGTGATGCATGCATCCTTTGATGCACTTCACCCTGTGATGCATGCATACTTTGATGCACGTCACCCTGTGATGCATTCATCCTTTGATGCGTGTCACCCTGGGATGCATTCATCCTTTGATGCATGTCATCCTGTGATGCATGTATCCTTTGATGCACGTCACCCTGTGATGCATGCATCCTTTGATGCGCGTCACCCTGTGATGCATGCATACTTTGATGCACTTCACCCTGTGATGCATGCATACTTTGATGCATGTCACCCTGGGATGCATGCATACTTTGATGCACATCACGATGGGATGCATGCATTCTTTGATGCACGTCACCCTGTGATTCATGCATCCTTTTATGCACATCACCCTGTGATGCATGCATCCTTTGATGCACGTCAACCAGTGATGCATCCTTTGATGCACGTCACCCTGTGATGCATGCATCCTTCGATGCACGTCACCCTGTGTTGCATGCATCCTTCGATGCACGTCAACCTGTGATGCATCCTTTGATGCACGTCACCTTGTGATGCATCCTTTGATGCATGTCACCCTGTGATGCATCCTTTGATGCACATCACCCTGTGATGCATGCATCCTTTGATGCGTGTCACCCTGTGATGCATTCATCCTTTGATGCACGTCACCCTGTGATGCATGCATTCTTTGATGCACGTCACCCTGTGATGCATGCATCCTTTGATACATGTCACCCTGGGATACATGCATCCTTTGATGCATGTCACCCAGTGATGCATGCATACTTTGATGCATGTCACCCTGTGATGCATTCATCCTTTGATGCATGTCACCCTGTGACGCATGCATACTTTGATGCACATCACAATGGGATGCATGCATCCTTTGATGCACGTCACCCTGGGATGCATGCATCCTTTGATTCATGTCATCCTGTGATGTATGTATCCTTTGATGCACGTCACCCTGTTATGCATGCATCGTTTGATAAATGTCACCCTGTGATGCATGCATTCTTTGATGCACGTCACCCTGTGATGCACACATCCTTTGATGTGCGTCACCCTGTGATGCATGCATTCTTTGATGCACGTCACCCTGTGATGCATGCATCATTTGATGCACGTCACCCTGTGATGCATACATACTTTGATGTGTGTCACCATGGGATGCATGCATACTTTGATGCACATCACCCTGGGATGCATGCATCCTTTGATGCACGTCACCCTGGGTTGCATGCATCTTTTGATGCACATCAACCTGTGATGCATCCTTTGAGTCATGTCACACTGGGATGCATGCATACTTTGATACACATCACAATGGGATGCATGCATCCTTTGATGCACGTCACCCTGGGATACATGCATCCTTTGATGCATGTCATCCTGTGATGTATGTATCCTTTGATGCATGTCACCCTGTTACGCATGCATCCTTTGATAGATGTCACCCTGTGATGCATGCATTCTTTGATGCACGTCATCCTGTGATGCATGCATCCTTTGATGTGCGTCACCCTGTGATGCATGCATCCTTTGATGCACGTCACCCTGTGATGCATGCATACTTTGATGCACGTCACGCTGTGATGCATTCATCCTTTGATGCACGTCCCCCTGTGATGCATTCATCCTTTGATGCACGTCACCCTGGGATGCATGCATTTTTTGATGCATGTCACCCTGGGATGCATGCATACTATGATGTACATCACGATGGGATGCATGCATTCTTTGATGCACGTCACCCTGGCATGCATTCATCCTTTGATGCATGTCATCCTGTGATGCATGTATCCTTTGATGCACATCACCCTGTGATGCATGCATCCTTTGATGCGCCTCACCCTGTGATGCATGCATCCTTTGATGCACTTCACCCTGTGATGCATGCATACTTTGATGCACGTCACCCTGTGATGCATTCATCCTTTGATGCGTGTCACCCTGGGATGCATTCATCCTTTGATGCATGTCATCCTGTGATGCATGTATCCTTTGATGCACGTCACCCTGTGATGCATGCATCCTTTGATGCGCGTCACCCTGTGATGCATGCAACCTTTGATGCACTTCACCCTGTGATGCATGCATACTTTGATGCATGTCAGTATGCATGCATACTTTGATGCACATCACGATGGGATGCATGCATTCTTTGATGCACGTCACCCTGTGATTCATGCATCCTTTGATGCACATCACCCGGTGATGCATGCATCCTTTGATGCACGTCAACCTGTGATGCATCATTTGATGCACGTCACCCTGTGATGCATGCATCCTTCGATGCACGTCACCCTGTGATGCATGCATCCTTCGATTCACGTCAACCTGTGATGCATCCTTTGATGCACGTCACCTTGTGATGCATCCTTTGATGCATGTCACCCTGTGATGCATCCTTTGATGCACATCACCCTGTGATGCATGCATCCTTTGATGCGTGTCACCCTGTGATGCATTCATCCTTTGATGCACGTCACCCTGTGATGCATGCATTCTTTGATGCACGTCACCCTGTGATGCATGCATCCTTTGATACATGTCACCCTGGGATACATGCATCCTTTGATGCATGTCACCCAGTGATGCATGCATACTTTGATGCATGTCACACTGTGATGCATTCATCCTTTGATGCACGTCACCCTGTGACGCATGCATACTTTGATGCACATCACAATGGTATGCATGCATCCTTTGATGCACGTCACCCTGGGATGCATGCATCCTTTGATTCATGTCATCCTGTGATGTATGTATCCTTTGATGCACGTCACCCTGTTATGCATGCATCCTTTGATGCGCCTCACCCTGTGATGCATGCATCCTTTGATGCACTTCACCCTGTGATGCATGCATACTTTGATGCACGTCACCCTGTGATGCATGCATCCTTTGATGCACGTCACCCTGTGATGCATGCATCCTTTGATGCACTTCACCCTGTGATGCATGCATACTTTGATGCACGTCACCCTGTGATGCATTCATCCTTTGATGCGTGTCACCCTGGGATGCATTCATCCTTTGATGCATGTCATCCTGTGATGCATGTATCCTTTGATGCACGTCACCCTGTGATGCATGCATCCTTTGATGCGCGTCACCCTGTGATGCATGCATCCTTTGATGCACTTCACCCTGTGATGCATGCATACTTTGATGCATGTCACCCTGGGATGCATGCATACTTTGATGCACATCACGATGGGATGCATGCATTCTTTGATGCACGTCACCCTGTGATTCATGCATCCTTTTATGCACATCACCCTGTGATGCATGCATCCTTTGATGCACGTCAACCAGTGATGCATCCTTTGATGCACGTCACCCTGTGATGCATGCATCCTTCGATGCACGTCACCCTGTGTTGCATGCATCCTTCGATGCACGTCAACCTGTGATGCATCCTTTGATGCACGTCACCTTGTGATGCATCCTTTGATGCATGTCACCCTGTGATGCATCCTTTGATGCACATCACCCTGTGATGCATGCATCCTTTGATGCGTGTCACCCTGTGATGCATTCATCCTTTGATGCACGTCACCCTGTGATGCATGCATTCTTTGATGCACGTCACCCTGTGATGCATGCATCCTTTGATACATGTCACCCTGGGATACATGCATCCTTTGATGCATGTCACCCAGTGATGCATGCATACTTTGATGCATGTCACCCTGTGATGCATTCATCCTTTGATGCATGTCACCCTGTGACGCATGCATACTTTGATGCACATCACAATGGGATGCATGCATCCTTTGATGCACGTCACCCTGGGATGCATGCATCCTTTGATTCATGTCATCCTGTGATGTATGTATCCTTTGATGCACGTCACCCTGTTATGCATGCATCGTTTGATAAATGTCACCCTGTGATGCATGCATTCTTTGATGCACGTCACCCTGTGATGCACACATCCTTTGATGTGCGTCACCCTGTGATGCATGCATCCTTTGATGCACGTCACCCTGTGATGCATGCATCCTTTGATGCACGTCACCCTGTGATGCATACATCCTTTGATGTGTGTCACCATGGGATGCATGCATACTTTGATGCACATCACCCTGGGATGCATGCATCCTTTGATGCACGTCACCCTGGGTTGCATGCATCTTTTGATGCACATCAACCTGTGATGCATCCTTTGAGTCATGTCACACTGGGATGCATGCATACTTTGATGCACATCACAATGGGATGCATGCATCCTTTGATGCACGTCACCCTGGGATGCATGCATCCTTTGATGCATGTCATCCTGTGATGTATGTATCCTTTGATGCACGTCACCCTGTTACGCATGCATCCTTTGATAGATGTCACCCTGTGATGCATGCATTCTTTGATGCACGTCATCCTGTGATGCATGCATCCTTTGATGTGCGTCACCCTGTGATGCATGCATCCTTTGATGCACGTCACCCTGTGATGCATGCATACTTTGATGCACGTCACGCTGTGATGCATTCATCCTTTGATGCACGTCCCCCTGTGATGCATTCATCCTTTGATGCACGTCACCCTGGGATGCATGCATTTTTTGATGCATGTCACCCTGGGATGCATGCATACTATGATGTACATCACGATGGGATGCATGCATTCTTTGATGCACGTCACCCTGGGATGCATTCATCCTTTGATGCATGTCATCCTGTGATGCATGTATCCTTTGATGCACATCACCCTGTGATGCATGCATCCTTTGATGCGCCTCACCCTGTGATGCATGCATCCTTTGATGCACTTCACCCTGTGATGCATGCATACTTTGATGCACGTCACCCTGTGATGCATTCATCCTTTGATGCGTGTCACCCTGGGATGCATTCATCCTTTGATGCATGTCATCCTGTGATGCATGTATCCTTTGATGCACGTCACCCTGTGATGCATGCATCCTTTGATGCGCGTCACCCTGTGATGCATGCAACCTTTGATGCACTTCACCCTGTGATGCATGCATACTTTGATGCATGTCAGTATGCATGCATACTTTGATGCACATCACGATGGGATGCATGCATTCTTTGATGCACGTCACCCTGTGATTCATGCATCCTTTGATGCACATCACCCGGTGATGCATGCATCCTTTGATGCACGTCAACCTGTGATGCATCATTTGATGCACGTCACCCTGTGATGCATGCATCCTTCGATGCACGTCACCCTGTGATGCATGCATCCTTCGATTCACGTCAACCTGTGATGCATCCTTTGATGCACGTCACCTTGTGATGCATCCTTTGATGCATGTCACCCTGTGATGCATCCTTTGATGCACATCACCCTGTGATGCATGCATCCTTTGATGCGTGTCACCCTGTGATGCATTCATCCTTTGATGCACGTCACCCTGTGATACATGCATTCTTTGATGCACGTCACCCTGTGATGCATGCATCCTTTGATACATGTCACCCTGGGATACATGCATCCTTTGATGCATGTCACCCAGTGATGCATGCATACTTTGATGCATGTCACACTGTGATGCATTCATCCTTTGATGCACGTCACCCTGTGACGCATGCATACTTTGATGCACATCACAATGGTATGCATGCATCCTTTGATGCACGTCACCCTGGGATGCATGCATCCTTTGATTCATGTCATCCTGTGATGTATGTATCCTTTGATGCACGTCACCCTGTTATGCATGCATCCTTTGATGCGCCTCACCCTGTGATGCATGCATCCTTTGATGCACTTCACCCTGTGATGCATGCATACTTTGATGCACGTCACCCTGTGATGCATTCATCCTTTGATGCGTGTCACCCTGGGATGCATTCATCCTTTGATGCATGTCATCCTGTGATGCATGTATCCTTTGATGCACGTCACCCTGTGATGCATGCATCCTTTGATGCGCGTCACCCTGTGATGCATGCAACCTTTGATGCACTTCACCCTGTGATGCATGCATACTTTGATGCATGTCAGTATGCATGCATACTTTGATGCACATCACGATGGGATGCATGCATTCTTTGATGCACGTCACCCTGTGATTCATGCATCCTTTGATGCACATCACCCGGTGATGCATGCATCCTTTGATGCACGTCAACCTGTGATGCATCATTTGATGCACGTCACCCTGTGATGCATGCATCCTTCGATGCACGTCACCCTGTGATGCATGCATCCTTCGATTCACGTCAACCTGTGATGCATCCTTTGATGCACGTCACCTTGTGATGCATCCTTTGATGCATGTCACCCTGTGATGCATCCTTTGATGCACATCACCCTGTGATGCATGCATCCTTTGATGCGTGTCACCCTGTGATGCATTCATCCTTTGATGCACGTCACCCTGTGATACATGCATTCTTTGATGCACGTCACCCTGTGATGCATGCATCCTTTGATACATGTCACCCTGGGATACATGCATCCTTTGATGCATGTCACCCAGTGATGCATGCATACTTTGATGCATGTCACACTGTGATGCATTCATCCTTTGATGCACGTCACCCTGTGACGCATGCATACTTTGATGCACATCACAATGGTATGCATGCATCCTTTGATGCACGTCACCCTGGGATGCATGCATCCTTTGATTCATGTCATCCTGTGATGTATGTATCCTTTGATGCACGTCACCCTGTTATGCATGCATCCTTTGATAGATGTCACCCTGTGATGCATGCATTCTTTGATGCACGTCACCCTGTGATGCATGCATCCTTTGATGTGCGTCACCCTGTGATGCATGCATCCTTTGATGCACGTCACCCTGTGATGCATGCATACTTTGATGCACGTCACCCTGTGATGCATTCATCCTTTGATGCACGTCACCCTGTGATGCATTCATCCTTTGATGCACGTCACCCTGGGATGCATGCATTCTTTGATGCATGTCACCCTGGGATGCATGCATACTTTGATGCACATCACGGTGGGATGCATGCATTCTTTGATGAACGTCACCCTGGGATGCATTCATCCTTTGATGCATGTCATCCTGTGATGCATGTATCCTTTGATGCACGTCACCCTGTGATGCATGCATCCTTTGATGCACTTCACCCTGTGATGCATGCATACTTTGATGCACGTCACCCTGTGATGCATTCATCCTTTGATGTGCGTCACCCTGGGATGCATTCATCCTTTGATGCATGTCATACTGTGATGCATGTATCCTTTGATGCACGTCACCCTGTGATACATGCATCCTTTGATGCGCGTCACCCTGTGATGCATGCATCCTTTGATGCACTTCACCCTGATATGCATGCATACTTTGATGCACGTCACCCTGTGATGCATTCATACTTTGATGCACGTCACCCTGTGATGCATGCATCCTTTGATGCACGTTACCCTGGGATGCATGCATCCTTTGATGCACGTCAACTTGGGATATATGCATCCTTTGATTGACGTCACCTTGGGATGATTGCATCCTTTGATGCACGTCACCCTGGGATTCATGCATTCTTTGATGCACGTCACACTGTGATTCATGCATCCTTTGATGCACATCACCCTGTGATGCATGCATCCTTTGATGCACGTCAACCTGTGATGCATCCTTTGATGCACGTCACCCTGTGATGCATGCATCCTTCGATGCACGTTACCATGTGATGCATGCATCCTTCGATGCACGTCAACCTGTGATGCATCCTTTGATGCACGTCACCTTGTGATGCATCCTTTGATGCATGTCACCCTGTGATGCATCCTTTGATTCACATCCCCCTGTGATGCATGCATCCTTTGATGTGTGTCACCCTGTGATGCATCCGTTGATGCATGTCACCCTGTGATGCATTCATCCTTTGATGCACGTCACCCTGTGATGCATGAATTCTTTGATGCACGTCACCCTGTGATGCATGCATCCTTTGATACATGTCTACCTGGGATACATGCATCCTTTGATGCATGTCACCCAGTGATGCATGCATACTTTGATGCATGTCACCCTGTGATGCATTCATCCTTTGATGCACGTCACCCTGTGACGCATGCATACTTTGATGCACATCACAATGGGATGCATGCATCCTTTGATGCACGTCACCCTGGGATGCATGCATCCTTCGATTCATGTCATCCTGTGATGTATGTATCCTTTGATGCACGTCACCCTGTTATGCATGCATCCTTTGATAGATGTCACCCTGTGATGCATGCATTCTTTGATGCACGTCACCCTGTGATGCATGCATCCTTTGATGTGCGTCACCCTGTGATGCATGCATCCTTTGATGCACGTCACCCTGTGATGCATGCATACTTTGATGCACGTCACCCTGTGATGCATTCATCCTTTGATGCACGTCACCCTGTGATGCATTCATCCTTTGATGCACGTCACCCTGGGATGCATGCATTTTTTGATGCATGTCACCCTGGGATGCATGCATACTATGATGTACATCACGATGGGATGCATGCATTCTTTGATGCACGTCACCCTGGGATGCATTCATCCTTTGATGCATGTCATCCTGTGATGCATGTATCCTTTGATGCACATCACCCTGTGATGCATGCATCCTTTGATGCGCGTCACCCTGTGATGCATGCATCCTTTGATGCACTTCACCCTGTGATGCATGCATACTTTGATGCACGTCACCCTGTGATGCATTCATCCTTTGATGCGTGTCACCCTGGGATGCATTCATCCTTTGATGCATGTCATCCTGTGATGCATGTATCCTTTGATGCACGTCACCCTGTGATGCATGCATCCTTTGATGCGCGTCACCCTGTGATGCATGCATCCTTTGATGCACTTCACCCTGTGATGCATGCATACTTTGATGCATGTCACCCTGGGATGCATGCATACTTTGATGCACATCATGATGGTATGCATGCATTCTTTGATGCACGTCACCCTGGGATGCATTCATCCTTTGATGCACGTCACCCTGTGATTCATGCATCCTTTGATGCACATCACCCTGTGATGCATGCATCCTTCGATGCACGTCACCCTGTGATGCATGCATCCTTCGATGCACGTCAACCTGTGATGCATCCTTTGATGCACGTCACCTTGTGATGCATCCTTTGATGCATGTCACCCTGTGATGCATCCTTTGATGCACATCACCCTGTGATGCATGCATCCTTTGATGCGTGTCACCCTGTGATGCATCCGTTGATGCATGTCACCCTGTGATGCATTCATCCTTTGATGCACGTCACCCTGTGATGCATGCATTCTTTGATGCACGTCACCCTGTGATGCATGCATCCTTTGATACATGTCACCCTGGGATACATGCATCCTTTGATGCATGTCACCCAGTGATGCATGCATACTTTGATGCATGTCACCCTGTGATGCATTCATCCTTTGATGCACGTCACCCTGTGATGCATGCATACTTTGATGCACATCACAATGGGATACATGCATCCTTTGATGCACGTCACCCTGGGATGCATGCATCCTTTGATTCATGTCATCCTGTGATGTATGTATCCTTTGATGCACGTCACCCTGTTATGCATGCATCCTTTGATAGATGTCACCCTGTGATGCATGCATTCTTTGATGCACGTCACCCTGTGATGCATGCATCCTTTGATGTGCGTCACCCTGTGATGCATGCATCCTTTGATGCACGTCACCCTGTGATGCATGCATACTTTGATGCACGTCACCCTGTGATGCATTCATCCTTTGATGCACGTCACCCTGTGATGCATTCATCCTTTGATGCACGTCACCCTGGGATGCATGCATTCTTTGATGCATGTCACCCTGGGATGCATGCATACTTTGATGCACATCACGATAAGATGCATGCATTCTTTGATGCATGTCACCCTGGGATGCATTCATCCTTTGATGCATGTCATCCTGTGATGCATGTATCCTTTGATGCACGTCACCCTGTGATGCATGCATCCTTTGATGCGCGTCACCCTGTGATGCATGCATCCTTTGATGCACTTCACACTGTGATGCATGCATACTTTGATGCACATCACCCTGTGATGCATTCATCCTTTGATGCGCGTCACCCTGGGATGCATTCATCCTTTGATGCATGTCATCCTGTGATGCATGTATCCTTTGATGCATGTCACCCTGTGATGCATGCATCCTTTGATGCACGTCACCCTGTGATGCATGCATCCTTTGATGCACTTCACCCTGATGTGCATGCATACTTTGATGCACGTCACCCTATGATGCATTCATCCTTTGATGCACGTCACCCTGTGATGCATGCATCCTTTGATGCACGTTACCCTGGGATGCATGCATCATTTGATGCACGTAAACTTGGGATATATGCATCCTTTGATTCACGTCACCTTGGGATGATTGCATCCTTTGATGCACGTCACCCTGGGATTCATGCATTCTTTGATGCACGTCACCCTGTGATTCATGCATCCTTTGATGCACATCACCCTGTGATGCATGCATCCTTTGATGCA
Organism: Garcialebias charrua; assembly: GCA_038048925.1. NCBI lineage: Eukaryota > Metazoa > Chordata > Actinopteri > Cyprinodontiformes > Rivulidae > Garcialebias > Garcialebias charrua. Next base: position 4,399 of record JBBPBX010064573.1, on the reverse strand, counting down.
CGTAAACTTGGGATATATGCATCCTTTGATTCACGTCACCTTGGGATGATTGCATCCTTTGATGCACGTCACCCTGTGATGCATGCATCCTTCGATGCACGTCATCCTGTGATGCATGCATCCTTCGATTCACGTCAACCTGTGATGCATCCTTTGATGCACGTCACCTTGTGATGCATCCTTTGATGCATGTCACCCTGTGATGCATCCTTTGATGCACATCACCCTGTGATGCATGCATCCTTTGATGCGTGTCACCCTGTGATGCATTCATCCTTTGATGCACGTCACCCTGTGATGCATGCATTCTTTGATGCACGTCACCCTGTGATGCATGCATCCTTTGATACATGTCACCCTGGGATACATGCATCCTTTGATGCATGTCACCCAGTGATGCATGCATACTTTGATGCATGTCACACTGTGATGCATTCATCCTTTGATGCACGTCACCCTGTGACGCATGCATACTTTGATGCACATCACAATGGTATGCATGCATCCTTTGATGCACGTCACCCTGGGATGCATGCATCCTTTGATTCATGTCATCCTGTGATGTATGTATCCTTTGATGCACGTCACCCTGTTATGCATGCATCCTTTGATAAATGTCACCCTGTGATGCATGCATTCTTTGATGCACGTCACCCTGTGATGCATGCATCCTTTGATGCACGTCACCCTGTGATGCATGCATACTTTGATGCACGTCACCCTGTGATGCATTCATCCTTTGATGCACGTCACCCTGTGATGCATTCATCCTTTGATGCACGTCACCCTGGGATGCATGCATTCTTTGATGCATGTCACCCTGGGATGCATGCATACTTTGATGCACATCACGGTGGGATGCATGCATTCTTTGATGAACGTCACCCTGGGATGCATTCATCCTTTGATGCATGTCATCCTGTGATGCATGTATCCTTTGATGCACGTCACCCTGTGATGCATGCATCCTTTGATTCGCGTCACCCTGTGATGCATGCATTCTTTGATGCACTTCACCCTGTGATGCATGCATACTTTGATGCACGTCACCCTGTGATGCATTCATCCTTTGATGTGCGTCACCCTGGGATGCATTCATCCTTTGATGCATGTCATCCTGTGATGCATGTATCCTTTGATGCACGTCACCCTGTGATGCATGCATCCTTTGATGCGCGTCACCCTGTGATGCATGCATCCTTTGATGCACTTCACCCTGATATGCATGCATACTTTGATGCACGTCACCCTGTGATGCATTCATACTTTGATGCACGTCACCCTGTGATGCATGCATCCTTTGATGCACGTTACCCTGGGATGCATGCATCCTTTGATGCACGTCAACTTGGGATATATGCATCCTTTGATTGACGTCACCTTGGGATGATTGCATCCTTTGATGCACGTCACCCTAGGATTCATGCATTCTTTGATGCACGTCACACTGTGATTCATGCATCCTTTGATGCACATCACCCTGTGATGCATGCATCCTTTGATGCACGTCAACCTGTGATGCATCCTTTGATGCACGTCACCCTGTGATGCATGCATCCTTCGATGCACGTTACCCTGTGATGCATGCATCCTTCGATGCACGTCAACCTGTGATGCATCCTTTGATGCACGTCACCTTGTGATGCATCCTTTGATGCATGTCACCCTGTGATGCATCCTTTGATTCACATCCCCCTGTGATGCATGCATCCTTTGATGTGTGTCACCCTGTGATGCATCCGTTGATGCATGTCACCCTGTGATGCATTCATCCTTTGATGCACGTCACCCTGTGATGCATGAATTCTTTGATGCACGTCACCCTGTGATGCATGCATCCTTTGATACATGTCTACCTGGGATACATGCATCCTTTGATGCATGTCACCCAGTGATGCATGCATACTTTGATGCATGTCACCCTGTGATGCATTCATCCTTTGATGCACGTCACCCTGTGACGCATGCATACTTTGATGCACATCACAATGGGATGCATGCATCCTTTGATGCACGTCACCCTGGGATGCATGCATCCTTCGATTCATGTCATCCTGTGATGTATGTATCCTTTGATGCACGTCACCCTGTTATGCATGCATCCTTTGATAGATGTCACCCTGTGATGCATGCATTCTTTGATGCACGTCACCCTGTGATGCATGCATCCTTTGATGTGCGTCACCCTGTGATGCATGCATCCTTTGATGCACGTCACCCTGTGATGCATGCATACTTTGATGCACGTCACCCTGTGATGCATTCATCCTTTGATGCACGTCACCCTGTGATGCATTCATCCTTTGATGCACGTCACCCTGGGATGCATGCATTTTTTGATGCATGTCACCCTGGGATGCATGCATACTATGATGTACATCACGATGGGATGCATGCATTCTTTGATGCACGTCACCCTGGGATGCATTCATCCTTTGATGCATGTCATCCTGTGATGCATGTATCCTTTGATGCACATCACCCTGTGATGCATGCATCCTTTGATGCGCGTCACCCTGTGATGCATGCATCCTTTGATGCACTTCACCCTGTGATGCATGCATACTTTGATGCACGTCACCCTGTGATGCATTCATCCTTTGATGCGTGTCACCCTGGGATGCATTCATCCTTTGATGCATGTCATCCTGTGATGCATGTATCCTTTGATGCACGTCACCCTGTGATGCATGCATCCTTTGATGCGCGTCACCCTGTGATGCATGCATCCTTTGATGCACTTCACCCTGTGATGCATGCATACTTTGATGCATGTCACCCTGGGATGCATGCATACTTTGATGCACATCATGATGGGATGCATGCATTCTTTGATGCACGTCACCCTGGGATGCATTCATCCTTTGATGCACGTCACCCTGTGATTCATGCATCCTTTGATGCACATCACCCTGTGATGCATGCATCCTTCGATGCACATCACCCTGTGATGCATGCATCCTTCGATGCACGTCAACCTGTGATGCATCCTTTGATGCACGTCACCTTGTGATGCATCCTTTGATGCATGTCACCCTGTGATGCATCCTTTGATGCACATCACCCTGTGATGCATGCATCCTTTGATGCGTGTCACCCTGTGATGCATCCGTTGATGCATGTCACCCTGTGATGCATTCATCCTTTGATGCACGTCACCCTGTGATGCATGCATTCTTTGATGCACGTCACCCTGTGATGCATGCATCCTTTGATACATGTCACCCTGGGATACATGCATCCTTTGATGCATGTCACCCAGTGATGCATGCATACTTTGATGCATGTCACCCTGTGATGCATTCATCCTTTGATGCACGTCACCCTGTGATGCATGCATACTTTGATGCACATCACAATGGGATACATGCATCCTTTGATGCACGTCACCCTGGGATGCATGCATCCTTTGATTCATGTCATCCTGTGATGTATGTATCCTTTGATGCACGTCACCCTGTTATGCATGCATCCTTTGATAGATGTCACCCTGTGATGCATGCATTCTTTGATGCACGTCACCCTGTGATGCATGCATCCTTTGATGTGCGTCACCCTGTGATGCATGCATCCTTTGATGCACGTCACCCTGTGATGCATGCATACTTTGATGCACGTCACCCTGTGATGCATTCATCCTTTGATGCACGTCACCCTGTGATGCATTCATCCTTTGATGCACGTCACCCTGTGATGCATGCATCCTTTGATGCACTTCACACTGTGATGCATGCATACTTTGATGCACATCACCCTGTGATGCATTCATCCTTTGATGCGCGTCACCCTGGGATGCATTCATCCTTTGATGCATGTCATCCTGTGATGCATGTATCCTTTGATGCACGTCACCCTGTGATGCATGCATCCTTTGATGCACTTCACCCTGATATGCATGCATACTTTGATGCACGTCACCCTATGATGCATTCATCCTTTGATGCACGTCACCCTGTGATACATGCATCCTTTGATGCACGTAAACTTGGGATATATGCATCCTTTGATTCACGTCACCTTGGGATGATTGCATCCTTTGATGCACGTCACCCTGGGATTCATGCATTCTTTGATGCACGTCACCCTGTGATTCATGCATCCTTTGATGCACATCATCCTGTGATGCATGCATCCTTTGATGCACGTCAACCTGTGATGCATCCTTTGATGCACGTCACCCTGTGATGCATGCATCCTTCGATGCACGTCACCCTGTGATGCATGCATCCTTTGATGCACTTCACCCTGTGATGCATGCATACTTTGATGCACGTCACCCTGTGATGCATTCATCCTTTGATGCGTGTCACCCTGGGATGCATTCATCCTTTGATGCATGTCATCCTGTGATGCATGTATCCTTTGATGCACGTCACCCTGTGATGCATGCATCCTTTGA
>JBBPBX010064572.1:2679-14410 GCA_038048925.1 Garcialebias charrua | reverse complement strand
CCCCCTTTTTGAATAGGGGAACCACCACCCCAGTCTGCCAATCCAAGGGAACTGCCCCCGATGTCCACGCGATATTGCAGAGTCGCGTAAGCCAACACAACCCCACAACATCCAGAGCCCTAAGGAACTCAGGACGAATCTCATCCACCCCCGGAGCCTTGCCACCGCGGAGCTTTTTAACCACCTCGGCGACCTCAGCACCAGAGATTGGAGAGCCCGACCCAAAGTCCCCAGGCTCCGCTTCCTCAGTGGAAGACGTGCCAGTAGGATTGAGGAGGTCTTCGAAGTATTCCGCCCACCGACTCACAACATCCCGAGTTGAGGTCAACAGCACGCCATCCCCACCATAAATGGTGTTGGTCGCGTACCGCTTTCCCCCCCTGAGACGCCGGATGGTGGACCAGAATCGCCTCGAAGCCGTACGGAAGTCATTCTCCATGGCCTCTCCGAACTCCTCCCACGCCCGAGTTTTTGCCTCAGCAACCACCCGAGCCGCATGCCGCTTGGACTGCCGGTACCTATCTGCTGCTTCCGGGGTCCCACAGGCCAAAAAGGCCCAATAGGACTCCTTCTTCAGCTTGACAGCATCCCTCACCGCCGGTGTCCACCACCGGGTTCGAGGGTTGCCACCACGACAGGCACCAACAACCTTGCGGCCACAACTCCGATAAGCTGCCTCGACAATAGAGGCGCGAAACATGGCCCACTCGGGCTCAATGTCCCCCGCCTCCCTCGGAACGTGTTCAAAGCTCTCCCGGAGGTGGGAGTTAAAGCTCCGTCTTACGGGAGACTCTGCCAGACGTTCCCAGCAGACCCTCACAATACGTTTGGGTCTGCCAGGTCTGACCGGCATCCTCCCCCACCATCGGAGCCAACTCACCACCAGGTAGTGGTCAGTTGACAGCTCCGCCCCTCTCTTCACCCGAGTGTCCAGGACATGCGGCCGCAGATCAGATGAGACGACAACAAAGTCGATCATCGAACTGCGACCTAGGGTGTCCTGGTGCCAAGAGCACATATGGACACCCTTATGCCTGAACATGGTGTTCGTTATGGACAATCCATGACGAGCACAGAAGTCCAACAACAGAACACCGCTCGGGTTCAGATCAGGGGGGCCGTTCCTCCCAACCACACCCCTCCAGGTCTCACTGTCATTGCCCACGTGAGCGTTGAAGTCCCCCAGCAGAACAAGGGAGTCCCCAGGAGGCGAATTTGTTGGTATTGTAGGAAATATTTATTATCAATGTCATATTATATTATTAATTTATTGAATGGAATAAAGTCTATACCGTCAAATATGTCTTCCAGACATTCAATTCCTTTCATTCTCCAACCTGGGAAATTTAACATATTATTTTCTTGTTGAATGTCAGGATTGTTCTAGAGAGACATATGTCTGCATGGGAGTAGTGAAGATTTTGTCATTTTCAGATATTCCCACCATGCTGTCAGAGATGAGCTAATACTGATACTTTTAACAGACCCTCTAAACGCTCTGAAGCGAAAGGGAGCAAAATTTATTTGGACACCATCTTGTCAAACATTGTTTGATAAATTAAAGGAACACCTGATCTCTCCACCCATCCTCGGCCATCCAGACTTTAAATTGCCATTTATTGTTTATACAGATGCCAGTGATGTGGGTTTGGGAGCTGTGTTAACCCAACAAATGGGGTTAGGCTTGGAACAGGTCATCGCTTTCGCCAGTCGGACTCTTAACACTGCTGAAAGAAATTATTCTACAACTGAACAAGAATGCCTTGCTGTTGTCTGGACCCTTGAAAAATGGAGATATTACCTGGAAGGACGACATTTCACGGTTGTAACTGACCGTTCATCGTTAGTCTGGGTTTTCAAAACTCAAAAACCCAGCACTCGGCTGATCCGGTGGGCTCTCCGACTGCAGGACTTCTCTTTTACTGTTTTACTGAGTATCGAAAAGGAAAATATAATACAGTCCCGGATGCTCTGTCACGAGCCCCAATTGACATTTCCAACCATTCTCCACTTACTTGTGCAGTTATACTTCGATCAATGCGAGATACTTCTCACCAACTCCAAATCACAGATGAGAACATCTGGAAAGCTCAACAAGAGGATTCTTTTTCACAAAATCTGTATCAACAAATAACAGAAAAAGGATCAGCACAGGAAACGCCCATCACCAAATACACCATTCTAGAAGACAAGATCTACAGTGTTGTCCAATTACCACATAAAACTATTTATCAGGTCTACATACCGCCCACACTTCGTCAACAATTATTACATCACAACCATAACAAGCCCTTATCTGGCCATTTTGGACGTTATAAAACCTATAAACGTCTACAAGCACAGGTGTATTGGCCAGGGATGAGCAAGGATGTTTGGGACTATGTGAGATGTTGCCAAACCTGCCAAATGTACAAACCAGAAACACAAAAAGCCCCAGGAAAGTTACAGCAAACAGAAGTGGATGCACCATGGGAGTTGATAGGCGTGGACCTCATGGGACCTTTTCCACGGAGTAGTAATGGCAACATCCACATACTGGTTTTTGTGGATTATTTCATTCAGTGGGTTGACATGTTTCCCCTCCGTAAAGCTTCTGCCGAGACAGTTTCTCAATACCTGATCAAAGAGATTTTGACACGATGAAGTGTACCATCATACATACTCTCTGATCAAGGACCTCAGTTTGTTTCCTCCATCTTCAACGAAACCTGCAAGAGATGGAACCTCATACCAAAGAAAACATCAGCATACCATCCACAAACCAACCTTACAGAAAGAATAAACTGCAATATCAAGGCTATGATCTCATCCTTTTGGACTCTCTTAATCTCACCCAATATGTTGACGCCCCTACGCACAGCAGGGGGCATACTCTGGATTTGGTATGGATTTGGTGATTACAGACACTGTACTCATCAATAACTTATCTGTATATGACCTGGGTGTCTCAGACCACAGGGTCATCTCCCTGGAAGTGCCTTCATCTTCGTCTGCTTCAAACCCAAAACGACCCATCCAGTTCCGTGACTTTAAAAACATTTCCCCTGATGTTCTGTCTGCTGATCTTCACACCCTGACCGCTGTCAATCATTCATCTGCAGATGACTCTGTGGATTACTACAACCAATCTCTTCGGGAGCTCCTGGACCTACACGCCCCCTTGAAGACAAGACTGGTGTCTTTCTCCCGTTCAGCCCCCTGGTACACTGATGAGCTGCGCAAGATGAAGGCAACTGGCCGTGCTATTGAGAGACGTGTAAAATCATCTGGTCTCTCTGTGCATAAGCAGGCATATAAAGAACATCAGAAAGCGTACGCCTATTCTCTTAAAGAAGCACGCTCCAAATATTATTCTAACATCATCAACACCTGCCCTGGAAACTCTAAACAGCTCTTCTCCACAATAACTCGTCTGCTTAATCCCATTAAACAAACTCTTGAGGACTCTGCTCAAAAATGCGACCTGTTTCTTTCGTCTTTTAAAACCAAAGTTGACACTATCAGATCTCAGCTCCACAACCTCCCTGTTCTCAGTGTGCCACCTACCCGTCTGCATTCTGGGACCCTAAACAGCTTTGACGAAGTTGTTCAGAGTGAGGTGGAGGCCATCATCAAGAAAATGAAGCCTTCATCCTGCGCCCTGGATCCTTTCCCCTCGTCTCTCATAAAAACCAATCACTTTGCAATAGGCCCACTAATCACTCAAATAATAAATCAGTCTCTACAATCTGGTCATGTTCCACTGCCTCTAAAAACTGCCATCATTAGGCTTCTTCTGAAAAAATCTAATTTGGATCCCGACATTTTTTCTAATTACCGCCCAATTTCACACCTCCCTTTTCTGTCTAAAGTGCTGGAGAAAGCTGTTGCTGCTCAGCTGCAGGACCACCTACAACAACACTCCCTGTATGAGAAGTTCCAGTCTGGATTCAGGGCAGCTCACAGTACAGAGACTGCATTGCTGAGAGTTACCAATGATGTCCTCTTGGCTGCTGACACTGGCTCTCCCTCCATCCTTGTCCTCCTTGACCTCACTGCAGCCTTCGACACTGTGGACCATAGTATCCTCCTCCACCGTCTTCATGTGGAGGTCGGTCTCTGTGACACCGTCCTGGACTGGTTCAAATCTTTCCTCTCCAATAGGCTGGAATGTGTTAGTCTTGGCAACGCCACGTCCCAGACAGTCTGTGTCTCCTGTGGTGTCCCTCAGGGGTCGGTTCTGGGGCCCCTGCTGTTTTCCCTTTACATGCTGCCTTTAGGTCAAATTATTAATCAGTTCAACATTTCTTTTCACTGTTATGCCGACGATACACAGCTTTACATCAGGACTGGAGCATCCTCATCTTCCACCTTGTCATCTCCATCTTCACTCACTGCCCTCTCTGCCTGCCTGGAGGCAATTAGGGCATGGATGAATCAGAACTTTCTTCAATTAAACTGCTCCAAGACTGAGGCCATACTGATTGGCACCCCTCACCAGGTACAAACATCTCCTATAACAACACTTTCCTTTTCTGGACAAGACATCCCCCTCTCCACCTCTGTTACTAATCTTGGAATAAAAATGGACTCCAATCTTACATTTGAAAATCACATTAAGCTTCTGTTTAAAACTTGCTTCTTCCATCTTCGAAACATCTCCAGACTTCGCCCATCCCTAACTTTTTCCGATGCTGAGAAGCTCGTCCATGCTTTTGTCTCCTCCAGGCTCGACTACTGCAACTCCCTGTTTATTGGAATCCCTGGCAAAAACCTTCAGAAACTTCAATATATTCAAAACAGTGCAGCAAGGATCTTGTTGAGAGTTCGTAAATTTGAACATATTACGCCCATTCTCCATAACCTTCATTGGCTTCCTGTCGCCTACAGAATTCAGTACAAAACTGCTCTCATTACACATCAATGCTTACATGGAGCTTCACCAGATTATCTGAAGGATATTCTTATTCCATACTCATCCACCCGTTCGCTGCGGTCACAGAACAGTAATCTCCTTCACATTCCGAGAACCAAATTAAGGACCATGGGAGACTGGGCTTTCAGTGTGGCTGCCCCCCGCCTGTGGAACTCTCTTCCTGACTGTCTGAGAGCCCCACAGTCTGTGGTTGACTTTAAGAGCGGCTTGAAGACCTTTCTTTTCAACCGAGCATACTCTACCTCCTCATGATTCTACTTTTGATCTTAGTTGATACTGTTATTGATTTTAATTGTTTTATTGACATTTAATTCTGTTGCACTTTGTAGCACTTTGAGATTTTCATTAATGAAAAGTGCGTTATAAATTGAATTCATTATTATTATTATTATTATTATTATTATTATTATTATTATTATTATTATTATTATTATTATTATTATTATTATTATTATTATCCTATGTCAATGACAAACATAAAAACTGGGATAAATACTTACCGGAGTTTCGGTTTGCTTTGAACTCAGCAGTTCATGAGTCCACAGGCGTGACACCTGCTGAGCTCAACTTGGGACACCCTATTAAGGGACCTTTGGATGCAGAGCTCCGTCCAATTCTATGTGATCCTGACACCCCTGTTTACTCTACTGCAAAACAAATTGCTGAGCTTCGACGAGTTGACGATGTTAACCAGACAAGGGCCAAACAAAGACAAAAACGAAACTATGATCGTGGAAGAAGAGATGGTGACTTTGCAGAGAAAGATAGGGTGTGGTTCCGTTCTCACCCCTTGTCCAAAGCCAACCAGTCATTCACAGCCAAACTTGCCCCATGATGGAAGGGTCCCTATCGTATAACTAGAAGGACTGGCCCTATCAATTATGAGGTTGTGTTGGAGGACACTGGTGAAGACCTTCGTGTGGTTCATATATCACAACTCAAACCTTGCTATCCTACAGCAGAATAAGGCCCTGTTTACACGGACACTGTGTGGGGGAAACGGATGTTTTGGGTATGTTAATTAGGTGAAAAGTTTTGCATTGACACGGTCGAATTCTGTGGATACGACTCTCCCCCTCCACCCCCCCGTCCTCATGATTTCATTGTAGTTACCATGCTGGGCCATTAGATGGCGCTGTGATTTTTGGAACCTTCACTACTGCGCATGCGCCGCCGCTGCCTGAGGTAAACAGACCAGCTGCTTTGTCTGTTTTCCTCTCTGGCTAAAATCAGCTAACTACAAGTTGTTGTCAACAAGTTAACAACAAGTTAAAGCTGGAATTTGGATAAGAGTCAACAGATTTGAGTCAGTGGGACTCTCTTCATCTAACAAGCTGCACACCACACACGCTGAGCCTGTGGACCAGAACCAGAACCGCTGAGTGGACTGTGGACCAGAACCGGACTTTCCAGCGTGATAAACAGCTGACTTACAGCAGGTAAATCAACGTTCTTAATATAATGTTTGCTTGTGTTTACTTTGATCACACAACAACTGAGTTTTTATTTATTTATTTATTTATTTCTGCCAGGTGGAGAAGCTGTCGCTCCAGCAGGCAGACGGTTCGGCGCGGTTCTGATGGGTCCAGATGAAAACACAGCAAGAGTCCAGTTCATTAACGTAGTTACAGTTCGGTTCACGTGTTTTAATAGTGTGTTCAGTTTAATTCTCAGTGTTTGTGTTTAAACTTTGGTGCTGAATAAATAAATAAATAAAAAATAAACCTGGTGTCTTCATTTTCACAGCACGTTACGCACTGTTTAAAAAATGTAACGAGTCCAGATAGATACTGTAGTTCAGATAAATTTACATCTCCCACGCCAACATAAATACTGTTTATTATTGTTAAACTGTTATATTTTGCAGCGTGACACGTGAAATGTCAGACTGTCCGCGCGTGCGTGCTGCGCGCATGTGGTTGACACAAAAGCTCCACGGGAGATGTTTACATTATCAGCGGGGGGTCAGCGAAAAACTTCCACCTTGAGAGCAGGGTCAGAAAAGTATCGGTGTCATCGAGGGGGGCCAGCAGTGTCGTGTAGGCGATAAGCAAAGTCGCAAAGAAAAAGTAGCGGTTACACTCAAAATACGCGCCGTGTAAACTGGCCCTAAGTGGACAAAGCACAGCGCCAAAAAGTTCTGGACATGTTCAATGAAGAAAGTGATGAAGAAGATTTCCATGGCTTCCCTTCTTCTGACTTATTGGCAAAATAATTGTGGTATTGAAGAGTGTGAAATCAAAATGTAACTCGTATTCTCCCTTACTAGTTTGGGACCTCTCAAGGGGGGGATGTGTGACAGCCTGCTCATTTTCAGAGCTGATTTCATTACTTTTTGTTCTCCCTTGGCCCCTCCCGTCCTGCCACACTTAAAGACGCACCTGGATCACAGCTGTGAACTCACCTGATTGGTCCGCTGTTCAAGCTCGTTTGCTCTTCCAGTTTAAAGATGGCAGTTTTTCTCCAGACCTAAAATGAGCAACATCTGCCACGATTTCGCCAGCGTTGCGTCCCTGGTTGAACTATTAAAATTTAATCCGAGGCTGTGCAATCCCTCGCCTGTTCCAAAACCCTTCACTTCCTGCTAGAAGTCATCACCGTGGACCGAAAAAACAAACAAAAGGGAAACGTACATCTACTCCTGTGCGCTCTCCGACGTGAATTCGGAGATCCTGGAAGCGTGTGACATCACCCAGTTAATTGCTCGTAAGTCACAGAATTAAATATTTAATATTATTACAAAATAATCAGTTATGCCCCATAGTGATTTCAAAATATTACATTCGTTCATTACAGATGATGAAACAAAACAAAACAACCTATGGATTCCTGATTCTGCTTTATCTGACACTTTCATGAGACCTGTAAGTCTATTTATTCTTTTGTTCTTTTTTTATTTTTAATCGTGAGCATTTAAATGGCACTTGGGCCTGATTATTATTTTTTGTTATTCCACAGCTCTTGCTGTGGGGCAGTAAATATATGGGAGCCTTGACCTGTTGATTGTGGAATAAAAGAAAATACTTGAGAACTTTTTTTTGATGGGGGGATTTGTGTTTATTTTGTTTATGGACATTTAAAAATATAAAACCTGAAAGGAAAAAAAAGAGAAATTATGTGGATGATGTTTTGTTTGTTTTTTGTGTAAAAGAAAAATGATGATGTTTTGTTTGTTTTTTTGTGTGAAAAAAAAAGAAGAAAAAAATGTGTTTATATATTTTGTCATTCAAGTTGTTAGAGGGTCAATAACATTAAAGTGGATGGTCCTTGTGTGACAGGTTTAAAAAAAAATACAAAAGTAATTCACAATTGTTAATCCTAACTGTCAGGAGGGATACCTGGCTGGCACCCCTTTTTAATAAACAAACTTTTGTAAAACCGTCACAGTCTTTGATGACTGAACTCACTTTTCCAGGGACCTGTCCCACCTGGGGGAGCAGGTCCAAGAAGAGGTTGTGAGTAATGAGGACAAATACAGCCACACTGTTGCTACTGTTGTTACTGAGATGATTTTCTCCACTCCTGGAGATATTCACTGCAACAAGATCTGTGCTTTTAGCAGAAAATGTGGACAAGTTGGTCTTTTTGGACAAAAACTTAAAACTTGATTAGTCAGATTGTAAACAGTCTGTTGCTGCTTATTGTTCTGGTTCTGACTGTTATTGTATTTATTAAGATTTTTATTATTGTTAGTATAGTTTATTTATTGTAAAGAGTGACGTTTATTTAGAAGATCACCCAAATGGGTCGCTTTTATTTATTTTTATACAAACGTATTGTTTACTTGGCATGTTTTCAAAATAAAATTTTGTAAGTCTTTATTTTGTCTTTTATTTTGTACCGAAAATTAACCGAACCGAAATGTGATTTTAGTGTACCGTTACACCCCTAGAAGATGGTGATTGTGAGGGTAAAATTGTGTGTGTGTGTGTGTGTGTGTGTGTGTGTGTGTGTGTGTGTGTGTGTGTGTGAAGTAACATTGTCTTTATTGTACATGTGTTTCAGTGGTTCCTGCCTCTGTTTAGAGCTGATTAAGAAGAAGAAGCTCCTCAAGACTGAAGGCCTGATGTTGACCAGCAGGACCCAGAGCCTCTTATCATAAAGTGGAAGAAAAGACCTGTAGACCAGTCTGGTGGGAGACCAACTTAATATGGAGGAGACCAATATCAGATTTTGGGTCACTACAGTTTCTTTAAAGAGTGAGGAGGATAAAAAAAAAAACTTACCAGGAACCCAGATTTTAAAATTCACAAAGGCAGTTCCAGCTCTTCAAAGACTGATGTTAACGAGGACGATGAAGAGGATGGTGAAATGACCAATCCTGTCTCTCTGCTAAAGAATTCATCAGACTCTGAATCAGAACGTGAAGACAGTATGAAAGACTGGAAGGAGAGCAGGGCTCCTGAATCAGAGGTAAAAACTGTCAACAAATATTTGAGCTGCTCCGAGTGTGGTAAGCAGTATGTCAGTAACCGGACTCTTCAAAGACACATGACAAGTCATTCAGGAGTGAAGTCTTCAAGATGTCTGCTTAATAAGAAATGTGTTGGAGAGAAGAAAAATGTAGAGTCATACAGAAAAGTCCAGGCAAGGCCAAAATCAATAAGCTGTGATGACTGTGGTAAAAGATTTACTTTCAAATCAAATTTAAACAAACACATGAGAGTCCACACAGGAGAAAAGCCATTTCGTTGTGAACTTTGTGGACAAAGATTTAGTCAGAAGGCAAGTTTAAACACACACATGAGAGTCCACACAGGAGACAAGCCGTTTCCTTGTGAACTTTGTGGACAAAGATTTAGTCAGAAGGTAAATTTAAACTCACACGCAAGAGTCCACACAGGAGACAAGCCGTTTCCTTGTGATCTTTGTGGACAAAGATTTAGTCGCAAGATAAGTTTAAACTCACACATGAGAGTCCACACAGAAGACAAGCCGTTTCCTTGTGAACTTTGTGGACAAAGATTTAGTCAGAAGGTAAATTTAAACTCGCACACGAGAGTCCACACAGGAGACAAGCCATTTCCTTGTGATCTTTGTGGACAAAGATTTAGTCATAAGAAAGATTTAAATACACACATGAGAGTCCACACAGGAGACAAGCCGTTTCCTTGTGAACTTTGTGGACAAAGATTTAGTCAGAAGGCAAATTTAAACTCACACATGAGAGTCCACACAGGAGACAAGCCTTTTCCTTGCGAACTTTGTGGACAGAGATTTAGTCAGAAGGCAAATTTAAATAGACACATGAGAGTCCACACAGGAGACAAGCCATTTCCTTGTGAACTTTGTGGACAAAGATTTAGTCATGAGGCAGATTTAAACAGACATATGAGAGTCCACACAGGAGACAAGCCATTTCCTTGTGAACTTTGTGGACAAAGATTTAGTCGGAAGACAAGTTTAAACAGACACATGAGAGTCCACACTGGAGTGGAAACTTTCTACCAGAAAATATTAAAATAATTATTTTAGGCCATGAGATGGAACTGGAGTGTTAACACCCAAATAAAATTAATTTTGATTTAGTAAAGTATATTCTGTAACAATTTTTGAACAAGTTCCTAATCTATGATTTGCTCCTAGTTTTTTAAGAATACTTTAAAAACTAATTAAACCTTAGATCATAATTTGGACTATAGATGTTGGTTCTAAAATACTGGTTCAGTGGTTGTGCAATATGTGGAGAGAACCAACCAACTAATCAAATTGTTTTTTCAAACAGTCAGACCCCATGAAATGTTGTTCATGTAATAGCCTATATGCCACGGGGGGGCGTGACGTACTTCCGGCAAAATGCAACACCTACCCGCCACTTCCGGTTCCCATCCACCTCCGTTGTTGCTAGCGTTAGCTCCTAGTAGCAAACCATGACAACGAGCCGAAACGGGAAGCGGCCGCGCGCTACCGGCACTACACGTGAGTACCGTTGTGTCCGCCCACCGGTGGGAACAGCTGTTCCGCGGGGGGGTTTCGGCGAACATTTATCGCGGCTATCCGTAGGGGGAACGTCGCCATAATTTTATATGGTTTTATATGTGTATAGAGTTGTTATTGGTGTGTATGCCGATGTTTTATTAATTGTATTTAGTCATTTATGTTCGTGTCTTTCCCGCTAACCGGAAGTGCACCGTCTGTGTAATGACTGCGGAGGTGCTGGAACGGAAGCCCGTGGCATATAGGCTATTACTGAGAGAATTGTTATTTAATCAGTTAGTTACTTGGTTGATTAACAGATTTCTCATGCAGATGAACTAATTGTGTTTTAATTAAGGATTGGGCTGATCTGGTATCAGTATTGGCCTCGGCCTCCTCTACCAGCATAATTTATCTATCAGATTTTTCCGATACAATCTGCAGAGATTTCCGATCCATGATGAATGTCTATGTCTGCTGAAACATCTCCACATGTGATTTCCTGCTGGCTGCTCTGCAAGGCAGGGAATCAAACTATGGAATGGATTTTCTGAAGGAAATTCATTTCATAGTTTGAAGCCAGCTAAAATGTGAGTAAATACATGAGGACTGAGAGCAGCACTGTGGCTAACGGATAACCAACTTTTAATCTTAACATGTCCGCTGTGTGGAAGTATTTTACACTAAACACCACAAGACAAGAATGTCTGCAGAGCCGCTGTACCAAGAGAAGAAAGCTCGGTTGCGACCTACAATACATCAAACTTAATAAACATCTGAAAAAGCACCACATTAAAGAGCACAAGGATTGTTTAACCAGGCACTGTTGTAAAGTTAGATTTACTTTGGACGTTCGAGCTCCCTGGCTTCAGCGGTGTGTTCCTCTCGTTTAGTCCGAAG
>JBBPBX010064571.1:0-20213 GCA_038048925.1 Garcialebias charrua | reverse complement strand
GGATCCCTCGATTGACGCAGAGGAGGCGGCCCTTGGACGAAGGTTGAAGACCAAGCGTTGGAGCTGCAGGTCCCCACATCGATGGTTGGTGGCTGGTTGGTTTCCAGTCAGTGCCACTCTGGTTCTATGTGTCATGCAATTATGTGGTTTTTTAAGGTGGGCTTATGATTGGGATTTTACATTAAGCCTTACCTATATGCACCTGGTATGTAAGCTATCATGGTTTAGATCAGCTACAATTACCAATTAAGGGGTGGATCAATTCTGTAAAATTAGATATAGGGATCTATACCTATAGAATTTTGGAGGGCTTCTGTAACGAAGGCCTCTAATTCCAAACTATTCCTCCATTCACTAATTAGTTTAGGTTAAACTAAAGTAGAAAAATGAAATATAGTTTGATCTAAATGTCTGTTGTCTTTTAGACGAACGACGTAGGATTTGGTATTCCTAATCAATTTTGAAGTCTATGGCGAGACTCATCAAAATGAATAGACAATCTAGAATAGAAACGATCGAATCGGTTCAATTTAGAAATTGTGAGGTCAATGTAGTTTATGGTACCTTGAGTAGCTTTAAACTACATTGACTCTTCGACGATTGAGATTTAACAAAACGAACTGCATGTTGGCATAGTTAAATCCATATCATTCATTAACCAATGTTAATACAAAACCTTTTTGGCTGGGAGTGTTCAGAACCACAACAATATCTCAAATAATGACAACAGTAATGACTAAACAACAAGGAAACAACGTTTCACTGCTTCGACACACTCTTGTCGTCAGATTCCAAAGTGCAACACACAAGAAAACAGGTCTCAACTTTATGACTGAGGTCAAATTAAATCTCGTGGATTTAAACGGTTGTTAAGATTAGTTTTTGTTGTGGGTTTTAGGCTTAGCGTTTCTAAGTTCAAATTGGACAATGCGACTTATAGGGTGGAAAATACGGTAGTTTAAACCTGATTAGTTTATTTACTAACTTGTGTTTGGACGACCTTATTATCCCATGAAGTCGGTGAGTTTGTGAGATCTTTGTCTTTTGTGGAGTCATTGAACGCCTTGTAAGGTTTGATCTGATTTCGATGTACCCATTTAGCAATTGGCTCTTTGCGGCCTTTGCTGATTTTGATTTCGTAGACGACTGAGGACACTTTGTCTGTTATCAGATGAGGTCCAGTCCACCTGGGCATTAGTTTGCGGGCGAGAGTTCCGGTCTCGGACCCTCCTTTCCCGGTTGCTGGGGCGAACGTATAGTACCAGACTCTGTCTCCCACTTGGAGTTCATTGTGAGAGGCCTTCTGGTCATAGTACGCCTTGCGTCCTTCAGCGGACCTTTCCAGGTTTTTCTGGGCGAAAGCAAAAGTGTTTCTGAGGTGTACATTCAAATCTTTGTCTTTGGCATGGCCTAACATCACCCCCCTTTGGTCATGGGGGACCACGAACACAGGTGAGGACGTCCGTCCATGGGCACAAGTTAGGATGCCACCGTTTAGTTTAAGCTGTTCGCGCAGCTGAGAGAAGACGGTACACAGGAATCGTTTAGGTTTTGGCCAACGTATCTTCTTACGTTTACCTCTTTCCGTGTAATTCAGGTGTGTCACAACTGTCGGCGCAGTCGCTGGTGTGTCTGACTGGTCAGACCGCGGTGCGTCACTGTCGTTGTGATGTGTGTCTTCCCACTTCATGACTGAAGAGGTGCTCTTTGAGTCTGTAAGAACTATGTCATCTCTGAGTAGTTCTATACTCAAAAGCTCTTGAACCAAGGTTTCATCGAAAGCTTGGCTGATGGCTGAATTACCTGTCCCAGAGGACAGTACAGCGTCTGTGGTGTGGGATCCTCGGACCTCCACACAGTCTACTACCTGTGGTAGAGAGTGAGAGTACACCCCCCTTTTGTTGGAGGAGGGGTCCTCAAAATCTGTGACACTGAAATCCAAGTGACTGTCAGCATGTCGCGGACTGTCATTTTCTGGACTCAGATGCCCTTGAACCAAGGTTTCATTGAAAGCTTGGTTGATTGCCGAATTACCTGTCCCAGAGGACAGTACAGCGTCTTCGGTGTGGGATCCTTGGATCTCAACACCTTTCACTACCTGTGGTAGGCAGTGGTCAGGGAGTGCTGAATGTGTCAGCTCACAGAGGAGGTTCTCTTGTTGGGCCAGAGTTTGGTCCAACTTTTGGGTCTCTTCTGTCTCACCTGTAGTTGAAGGTTCACTTACCGGGCTCTCGTCCTCGGATGAGCAGTCCCTTGTGTCCTCTGCGGTACCTGCGGTTAGGCAGTCTGTATCGCAACTAGGAAGCACTTTTATTGGCAGGGGTTTTCTCACTGTGCTCCACATTTTCCGTCGACCATAATCTATAATCGCGTTGAAGCGGTTTATAAAATCTTGGCCAACCAAAAATGGGAATGAGTCAAGTTTAGACACGTACACCGGGTGGCGTAGTGTCATTTCGCCAATCTGCATGTGAACCATAGCCATAGCTGTTAGGGTTGTTCTCGTCTCTGCGAGACCCTGTAGCTCAATAGCACATTTCTCAAAGGGTATTTGCCTGTCAACACCGTTAGCGGCGGTCCTCAGCTCCTTGAACAGCTTGGCCGACATAATGGTTATATCAGAACTGCCATCCAGGAGGGCTTCACGCTCAAGGACACCTTCCAGTGTGATAGGCAGGTAAGCTTTCTTAGCCACCCCCCTTTGTATAAAGTTACACAGAAACCTCACAGGTCTTGGCCCACGTTTCTGTTCACGTGTGACTCTGTCTGTGTAATCTTGTTTACTGTCAGCATCTTGTTGGCTGTCAGCATCATGACCTTCAGGATGTTGTTGTGTGTCAGCAATTGGTTTGCTGTCAACATCCATGGCAATGTTGGTAGTAGTGTGCGCTGAGTTATTTGTGTGCTCTGAGTCTTTGTGAAAGACAGTGCTACACATCGCTCCAGGTTGGTCAATGTTGATAGTGTCATTATCAATGATAACGCCACTCATTGTATCAGGTTGGTCAAGCACAGTAACATTCAAATCTACTGACAAACTACTTACTTCCTCTGTCTCTTCCGAGCATAGAGGTGTTGGGCCATTATTCCGGGACATTCGTGACTCTTTGCCTGTCTTGAACTGTTCTGTTCGAGGCGCGGGAGGTGCAGTTCCAAGGCTCGGGGGTGTCTGTTGGGACCACGCATAGTTACATGAGTATAGGTCCTCATCCTTCAATTTCTTTTGAAGTCCACCCACCGATGGACCTTGGTTTTCACCCACCTGGTTCGATCTGAACCGTTGTGGGTCTCTTAGAGAGTGAACACCTACCTTTTGTGGTTCGTTGCTTGTCTCAGATTTTTCAATCTGAGGTGCTTCAGGGGCGGGGCTCCCTTTAAACCATTTTGAGTCACTGTTCCAACTGGTACCAACTTTTTGTTGTATGTCAGTTTGACAATCTTGTTCATTCTTGCTAATATCATCCAACTCTTTTAACAACCGACGCGTGTACTCCACCACTTCTGAGGTCAGAAGGCCTTTGAGACGATAGTGTTCATTCTCGCTAGTATCATCCCACTCTTTTATCAACCGACGCATGTTCTCTGCCTCTTCTGAGGTCAGAGGACCTTTGAGACGACGGTGTTTATCCTCGCTGTCTATAGGAGAGTGAACCTCTCCTATTTTTTGCGACTGGGATACGACCTTTTGACCTGGGCACACCTCAGAGGGTGTTTTGTTTTGCATGTGAGCTTCAAAAGCAGTTACAGCGCACTGTTTCATCACTGATTGTTTAAACTGATGTTGTAGCTCAAGGCCTCTTTTGAGAAGTTTTTCTCTTTGTCGTTTGCTATTGTTGTCACTAACTGTGTGCTCTGAGTTATCCATGTGCTCTGAGTTATCAAAGACAAGGTCACTCAATGTACCAGTTCGGTCATCCTCTGTATCATTCAAGTTTTCAAACAACCAACTTATGTCCACTATCTCCTCAGAGCATAGAGGTATGTTGCCTTTTTTCTGGAACTTCTGTGACCTTTTGCTACTCCCGGACTGTCCAGTCCGCAGTGCAGGGGCAGGAGCTTTGCTCGGTGTAGACCGCGGAGGGTCACTTAAAGAGCGGGCGTCCACCGTTTGTGGTTTTTTGCTTATCTCGGGCAGCTTCGTCCGAGGTGCAGGGACAGGGCGTGTGCTCCTTTGAAATCGTTTCATGTACTCTGGGTCTTGTCTGAGCCACTCCGGCTCATTGTTCCAGCGGACACCTTCACTACGTTGTTTGTGACCATCTTTCTTATCTTTAGGACGTGCGCCCCTTTGAAATCGTTTCATGTACTCTGGGTCTTGTCTGAGCCACTGTGGGGTCCTGATGGAGTGGACCCTCTCACTTGTTTCACCCTGTTTAACGTCCATTATTGTATTGATTTTGTGTGGAAAAAAAAATCAACAGATTTGTCTCATGTTAGTGTTTGCAAATAAATATTCACTTTTAATGTAGCACTGAGTCAAATAAACTAATCAGCTGAGGTTTACGCGTTTCACTGTGTAATAAGTATTCATAGGTACCTTTTTTCAGGTTTTTACCCTCAATGAACTTTGTAAAAGTTAAATGCACTCTTGCAGTGTTAACTTTAAAATAGAACTTACGTTCAAACAACAGTTACTAACTAACCCAGGCAGCCTGATTTCCGTTTTTTCTTACTCAAACACTTATAAAAGAGGGCTGACTTAAATGCAATGACTTCGCTAACATGTGACAGGATGCTGCTTGAGCATGCCTTTAAAAAGATGTCTTGCAGTCTCAGTGAAACTGATTTTGTACTGCATTTGACAGTTATCAGGAGTGAAAAAGGACGTTCTGTTCGTTATTTTAAACAATTTTTATTTAAAATAAACGAGTGTTCGTGGGCTCAGCATAACAGAACAGTAATGATGTTACTTCAAATAAAAATCAGTGACTTTTATCAATTAGTTGTCTTGTGACATGTTCAAATTTGGTCTGCTTTCTTTGCTTCTTTGGAGTGAAAAATGTACTTTCATTTGTTATTTTAAACTTTTCATTTAAAATAAACTGAAGTCATTAATTTTACACAGAAAAACGTTAAAAATGCAATTTTTAACTAACAATGTGCAGTTGTGCACACCAATTCTGTTTAAAATTCAGAGATGTGAAGAGCTTAATGAGGAAATTCTCTCTTCTCCATCATTTTTTTTTTTTTTTTTTAATTTGAAAATCAAATAAAAAATGCTTTTTGAGTGTTATTTTAAATCTCTTCAGTATTTAAAATGAGCAAATTGTGTGTCTGTACCTCTGTTATTCTAAAAATTTTTATTTAAAATAAACAGGAATTTTTGTTTGTGTACAGTACAATATGTTAAAGCTGGTTAATTCACCGTAAAAATGCTGACTTTTTATGATGTTTTTTGTGAATGTGACTGTTCGTCACTCAAAGTGCACCAGGAAATGACGACACAAATAGGCGGGTCGACGCAGCGCGTCACCAGCTCTGCTGTGCTGAGCGAGGCGGAGCTCGCTACACAGATACGTGACGTCAACCAATCAATCACAGAGCCTGTAGTCCTTTTCCCAAGCAACCATGGTGAATGTAGTTTTCTTAACTTCGACCAATGAAGTACCGGAAATGACGACAAAGTGGGTTGGTCGCAACGGCGTGCGTTCCCACTACAGCGAATCAGCGTTCGCCACGAGTGATTGACAGCACACAACAGCGAATCAGCGTTCGCTACATGAGTGATTGACAGCTCACAGCTCTCGTTTCATCCAATCACAGCTCATAAACAAACGTGTACTTGGACACGTAGCTCTAACGTTAGCTCGCACAACAGAACACAACTTTATAGACTCGTAAACAACTCAAACGCTTCAATTTAACTCCCCAAAACTCTGAAACATGCGGCGAACACACCTAGACAGGCCAACTTAGTTACGCTCAGTAACACAGCACTGCAGCTGTTGAACAAACACGGACTCACTCGGAGCGCGTAAAGGTCGGTTCCGGTCCACTTCGTCGTGGAGCAGAAACTTGGGTCTGAACAGAACCACTATCCGACTACGTTCTACAGTAATATGCTTCTATGACCTGCTCTAACATGTAAAATGCCACAACAGCAATCTTGTAGATGTTAAATTAGCTTTCAGGCTTCTGACTCGGCGGTCAAACAAAGCGTTGTACAGGAGTCTGCGTGAACTGGACCGAAACGACCAGAACCACCACAGACCACGGCTGACAAAACTTCACCTGAATGCTTCCACAGCGTGTTACGGAGTTGAACAATAACAATCTCTCAGCTTCAAATGATAAAAACATGCAGAATCTGCCTGCTTTGAACACTTCCAGCCAAAATCATTATCCTCAGAGTTTAAAACTTGGATCCTCTTATGCAAACATGACGTTACAGTTCATGAGAGACCACAGATATCAATAAACTTTCAGAACCGGTACGAGGCCACCAGATGTAAGAATTATGAGGAGGTCAATATTAATACTGACCTCTTTATCCTTAATTAATCTACTTATTCAGATTGAATAGTAAATTCACGGATTCTGTTCTTTTTCAGTTTACCCAATATTTCTGTGATCTTTATGATGGATAAATAAACAGAGCCATTAAGTGACAAAGACGTTAACTTAGTTTGATATGTCAAAGAGACACTATCATTTATTTAGAATAAATCAACTAAATTAACACCATTACACTTGATTGACATGATTTCACTTTCTTTCAATTTAAAACGTCAGCACACTTAAATTCAACACAACAGACTTCAATATTGGATGTTAACATATTTAGTCTGTGGGCTCTTTAAACTTAAAATAGTTTCCGGCTTAGATTGAGAGGGGAAAGAGTAGGAGGAAAGATTTAAGAAGAATTGGGAGGTTAAGAGAGGAAGTTTATCTTGCATTTATGAAACCAGATGACACTCTTCCGTACGTGTCCAGCTAAGATATCATCACACCTCCAGCAAGCAAACAGCTGCTCCTTTACCTTAAGACGTCCGCCTTGGTTCTGGTAAAGAGCTGTGGTCAACTTTAGACTGACAAGTCGTCGGTCCCGCAAGTCCAAGCTGGACTCCACGCGTGTTTACCTTGTCGGTGTCGGTGATACTCGCTTTCATCGGCAAAAGTCGTGACAGTCGTGGTTTCTTGGCTCAAGATAATTTATTCCAGGAAGGAATAACAAACGCTCGTTCGAGGTGGACTCATAACAGCCTGTTATCAGTCCTTAGCTGAAGACGCAGGTCGTTAGCTCTTGACCAAAACGTACCCAGCTCTTGGGAAAGGTTCACATCTCTTTGAAATTCCCAACAAACTCTGGAGCGTTCTCGCACAGTTTAGAACTTAAAGCAGGAACACAGAGAGGAGTTCACTTGCCTTATCAAACCCAAGGTTACAAGCCAGCAGCAGAGGGAAATGTTTAGGAACAGACAGAGAAAGCTGGAGCCTTGTTCATGAAAAACAACTGATTAAACTGTCTTCTTATTTCTAAACAAAACAGTCGGGTCTCTGTGACCCGATATTTCCCTTTAACACAGCAGTGAACACAGTTTAACTCTCACAGAATAACACAGCTTAAAAGCACACATCATGAAAATGACGAAAGTTATTCTTTTGATCACATTAGAATAAAATCAAAGATAGAAATAGTCTCTTTTGGTGACTATATTTATCAGATTATAGCTAAATGAATGATTTTGTAGTAAATGTCTTGCTTTACTGAGTGGTCAGTAAAGGTCATCACTGGACAGTTCAAAAACCTTAATTTGACTCTGGGTAGGTCCACTACAATACATACATGTTATTTAATATCCAATGAACCATAAATGAAATAATTGTGAAAAGTTATGTATTTTGTTGTATTATTTATAGATGTTTGTTGCTTGAATTGATTGTTTGAATTGATTTTGTTAAGAAGGGGCAGAAATTATAAGATTTCATTCTTCTTCTGCTGCCTTTCATTTTATAGGTATTTTTTATTTTCTTTGTTTTGAAATTGTCTTTGTGTTTTTTAATTGAAATGAATAAATAAATAAATAAATAAATAAATAAATAAATAAATAAATAAATAAAAATAAATGAGTCAAGAGTCAGAGATCCCTTATTGTCATTTGCATCCCATGTAGTACATGTGATGGAGCAAGATTATGTACACAGGGTCCCAGTTCCATCCAACAATAAAATGTAAAAGAAGAACAGTAATTACATCTAAGATGTGAACTAAGAAAAACATCAATTAAAAATACACTAAGCACTAATAGCATAAAAACATCACTTTGAACAGCAGCACAAACATGAGTCTGTATGAGCAAATGAGCACGAATGAACACAGTAACATAAAACAGATCAGCAACTTATTCACTTGATAGGCTGCACTTCCAAAAGAAGGCGGAGCCTAGGCCCAATATAGTTGTAAGGCAGAGTGTCATCTGCAGTGTTGCCAGATTGGGCGGTTTACTGCCAATTGGGTGGTTTTCATTCTCTATGTTGCGGGTAAAAATTGCTTTGGGCGGGTGGGTATAATTTGGGCAGATTTGGAGTCAGATCAGCGGTTTTTGAGTTAATCTATTAAACACATTTCAAACAATCATTCATCATTATTTCATAGCAAAGCTCTCCTGAACTTTCTCCATCACTGATTGGCTATTGTCAACTGCCAGGGCGATCACAACAGAGAACTGGTGAGGCAGTTTTAGTGGACACCTCGTTGAGTGGGCTGGGCCGTAGCGGCGGTACGTTGGAGCGGCCGCCATATTGGATGTGGCAGAACTGCCGGTCAACTGAAAGAAGGAAACGGACTGAACTTCGTAAAGCACTGTTGTGTTTTATGTTAATGCTGTCATTCACACACACTAATATATTTGGAAAACAAACAGGCACCAAAGAAAATATTTATAACTTTTAAAGTGATTATTAAAAATGTTTATTCCTGAAATATTTTGGTTAAAGGTAAGCACTAAACCAAAATATGTATTCTTTTGAGTGTTTACAACTACTAATGTGTGTAACACTATTACTGTGGTGATAAATATAGAAATATTAATATTGATCATTAAATTTGTGTTTATAATAATCAGACCCTGAAATGTGACATGTTGATTTTCTGTATAAAGAACACTAATGATCACATTTAACTGATTTTGATTAATCACAACGATGAACATATAAATACTGATATATCTTTACAGGAGTTGGGTGTATATGTGTGCTTATTATTATTTTTTTTTGATTGGGTGGGTTTTTGTGTGATAGGGCGGTTTTTAACGGACTTTTGGGCTGGAAAACCTCGACTCTATCTGGCAACACTGGTCATCTGCCTCTTCCAGTCCTTGATCTTGCGTCAAATTGTATCGGAGGCCAGCGATGTAATTGTAATCTTTTCCTGCCTTGATTTAATACAATTGGCTAACTGAATTCACGTTTCCTTGATTTATTGAGATAGAGTGTGTTACTAATTCTGAGGGAGTCCGAGGTGGGACACTCCTGAGCTGGAGGGTGGCCGAAGTCCGAGATAAGATGTGAGGCCCAAACAGCTCATGACCGTGACAATGAACAATTGTATAGTCTGCTAAAGATGGATCAGGAGTGTGAATGGTGGCAGGCAATATACATTCCTTCAAAGAACTCTGAGCCTTTAATTTAGTTTCTAATCCTCTGTGTAAGCTGTAGTATTTATTTTCATTATTCCAATTTAATTCTTAAAATTGACATTTTTATTGGCTTTATCAGCCTATTATGTAACAGCAACCAGTTGCTGTTTTTAATCAATACCAGCTCAGAAACTTCAATGCCCAGAAAAGTAAAGGGGCCATTAAATGAGCATAATGGAGCAATAAGAGGAATGGTGGCGCAGTGGATAGAGACGGTGGGCCTGTGATTGGAAGATCGCCGGTTCAAGCCCCAGTATCGACAACATAAAAAATAAAATAAAATGTAGGTGGAGAAAGGTGAAACACCCATACCTGCCTCCACCCTCATTAGCCCCACTCTGGGCCCCTGAGCAAGGCCCTTAACTCCCACCATCTGCTCCTGTTGTATAATGTCATCTTTTATTCTATGCTTTATT
This sequence comes from Garcialebias charrua, assembly GCA_038048925.1. Taxonomy (NCBI): domain Eukaryota; kingdom Metazoa; phylum Chordata; class Actinopteri; order Cyprinodontiformes; family Rivulidae; genus Garcialebias; species Garcialebias charrua. The sequence continues at coordinate 10,159 of JBBPBX010064571.1, read as the reverse complement.
AGAACAAGACACTCTCACACGAATATCTCTCTATGTATGGTAAAAGCTGCAGAATCATGATGTACGTAATTGAAGTTCATGATGTGTGTAACTCTTTGCACAAGACAACCAGAGACTGTTGCAATCTTGCTGAAACACACCACTGTCAGTTGGGCCAGTGGGCGGAAAACGAGACCATGCCAGACCACGGCCAGGAGCATCGGCTAATCCAGAGAAACAACATCACGATAAAGAATTCCAATGTAACTGATAACGCTGTATTTAAACGAAGAAAAGACATTTGTAACTGAGACATGTCTTTTGATGGATGTAAGGTGCATGTGAGAGTGTCTCCCTTTTCAGCGCTGTGAAGGTAAAATAAATCTTCGTCTGTATTCAGAATCACTTCTGAGGCTGATGTTTTTGACTCTGAGGCTGATGTTTTTGACTCTTTGTCTTCCTTCCACTGCATGATCTCGAGTTGAGGCATTTTAAAGTTAAGTGTCCTGAAGGTTGTTTTTTAATACAGTAGTCTGATTACCTCAACACTCCCTAAACAGGTCTCTCTTGAAAATGAGTTCTCATGGCTCAATGAGACTACCTGGATAAATAAAGGGTAAATAAATAAAAAGGGCAATTTTTTATTATTTTTTTACTGATTTTTCATTCAGAGTTATAGGGGAGTTTGTGCCTATTTCTAGTGATGGAGTGGGGTGATGCACCCTGGACACGTTGCAGGTTGTCACAATCCACAAGAAAAATTAGTTGATCTTTCTTAATTAATGCTAAACCAAAGATCACCGGTAATCACAGATTTTTTTGAGTCCTTATCCCTCAATCTTTGGCCCAGTTTACACTGCAGGCAAATCTGACCCAAATCTGATTTTTTTTGCCCCATCTGACCCATATCAGATTTTTTAATGACAGTCTGAACGCACCAAACCCGATTTTTTCAAATGTGACCCAGGCCGTTTCAGCATGTGTGATGGGTTTTCTCAAACCAAACCTCGCAGCAACATTTTACTAAAAAGGAATCACACACATGACAAGAGTTAAAACAGTTTGTATATTTAACTTTATAAAGTGGGACCTGCCTCCTAAGTCTGAGACAGGCCCGTACGGGGAGGTTCACAGACAGCCTTTATACATCTCGTAGTTGAGAGAAAAACAGGTTAGACAATTTTTCACACAATGGCTCTTGGTCAGTTTTGGCCAAACTCAGGACCAACAAGTTCTGAAACAAAGGAAACATTCTTTGGTACTTCTGTTATTTCAGTAAACAGCATTTTTGTGTAAGACAACTATTTCTCAGGGAGTGACTAGATGTTTCATGTTATGATGATATAAGTTTTAGATGATAATCATAAAAATACTCTAACATATATCGGCCCTTTTTTATCATTTAAAACTGTTTAAAATTATGCAGATGATTGGCCCGAAAAAAACCTCTGGGTCTAACTTTAGTAGGAAAAACGCAACCAATGCAAAATGGGCCCTCACCACTTTTGCAGCCTTTACAAACTAATCAGGCTCATCTGAAAAAAAAATTTGTGGGCAGTAGAGTAAAAAACTTAAAGAAGTTTTAAAACTAATATAGTTAAAAACAAAGAAGTTAGAACTAAAAATAAACTTAAAGAAATCTAAAATAAAATAAAAATAAAACTTAAAAGAAATCTTAAACTAAAATAATTTTAAAAGTAAAGGTAACTTCTTGCACTAAAAAACTTTCTCAAAACAACTCTTAAAGTGTGGAAAATCAATTATTGAAACACACAGCAAAGAAAAAGCTCTTTTATGAGCTAGGTCTTTTATAGACCAAAAACAGAAAGCATAATAACTAAATTTGTTCTGCATTTTCTCTCGGCAAGTTGGTATACTCAGGACGTCGCATTTGATGCAGAGAAAGCATGTTTGTCGGCAGAAATCCTGCTGCCCCATCTCAGTCTGGCTCTGTGTCACTCTGTCACCCAGACAAATGAGCGGCCCACGGAAGATTCTGGAATCCTGTTGCCTCATCTCAGGTATCATCCTGCCCCGAGATGGTCTTTAGCCAGCGTTTCGACTCTTAGTGCTTCCAGCAGGGGTCCCCGACAAAACCAGTCTCCTGGGTGGGGCCAAACTCCCTCAGCATGACCTGAGCAGAATCAAAATTAGTACAAATGCACAAATAATGTTTACATATTTTTAATTCCCACACCCGTATTAGTAAAGTGTTAGTTTTTTAGTATTAGTTTTAGACAAATCACCTCAACAATAGAACATTTTCCCAAAACTTATGCCATTACTCAGTCATGCGCGTAGGCAAGGGGGGTTCGGGGGGTTCGAACGAACCGCCCACTTTTAAAGGAGAAGTTGACAAAGCTAAACTAATGTGCCTGGATAGCTCAATGGATAAAGTGTCTGCCTTCAAGCTGGGGAACAATAGTCTGTTTAGGGGGGGGAAGAAAGGAGGGAAGGGGGAAGAAGAGGGGGAAGAAAGGGGGGAAGAAAGAGGAAAGTCGTGGGTTCGATTCCAGCAGTCGCCATGTCATTTTTTTTTTGAAAAAATTTCCCACAATTAATGTTTAAGTGTTATGAAGTAACATTTGGGTTTTTTGTATCTTGAAACATTTTTCAATGCTTTTTTTGTACAAATAGTGTACCATAGTACCCCGGTACTCTAATTTAAAACACAACACTTTTCATTTGTCATAAAAGTCTTTCTTTTTAAAACTTTATTGATAAATTGCTTAATTAATTAAGCTTTTTCATTCTACCAATATATTCATATTACTGTAATGTGTTAAATTATACTGTATACTATATACTTGATACAGTATATTTTAATGTCCTTAATCATACCCAGTGCTTATTTTAATTTTTCACTGCAAAACAATGACTGAAACTAAAATATTCTTGAAAGTGTCTTTCCTAAAGTACATTTTGAGTGAAGTGAATGATGTGTTGTTTCTAGTGTATGCTTAAAATTATTACCAATAATTCAGAATTAGCAGCAGCTAATATTTACTCACAGTAAAAGACCAGAGACCTTATCGGTTTCAAAGAACCAAATATTTATTCATCAACAATTAAGATAGTGAATTAAACATTTTTAGTTAGTCCAAAAACATTGTAGCATTTAGTTGCAACACCTTTCCACTGAAGTCTCCCATTTATTTTTCTTAAACCAAGAAATTTGTGGTTTTCAGAAGGAATTAAATCATTTTATTTTATGGTTTGTAGAATTATTTGGTGTACATAATGACAATAAGAATAAATATCTGTATTATCAACCCAAAACAAAATAAATAACACTCTGTGAACTAAATAAAAACTATATACAATGAAACAGTTTGTGAAGTTATTTAAAATAAAGAAAATGTTTATGTTTTCTTTTTAATTTGTTCCAGCCACTGCTCTTTAGTGAGACTTTCATTAGAGGGACAGTGCAGTTGCCCTCTATACTGGCTGTGTCCTGTTTCAGCAATTCTGAACTGCCCGCATTTTTTGCACGTGTTGTGCAAAACTCTGCGTGTCAGTTTTCGGGGTGCTCGCTGAGGATGGTTGGATGTTGCTCTGGGAGCTGGAGCAGGGACCAGAACAGGAGCTGCAGCAGGAGCAGGTGGATGAGTGGCAAAGAAGGTGGAAACACTCTGATTCTGTAGAGTGACGCTTCACACTTTCCACCCCAGGGGTAAAATACTTTTTGGGGGACCTAAACTTCCCAGTGTTCAGTTTATCTTGGCGCCGAGCAGCAAACACCACCCTCTGCTTGTCGAACTCCAGCAGGTTGTGCCATAAAGCAACAATGCTGCTCACCTAAACAGGGAAATAACACAGTTGAACACGAGAACACAGCAATGTTCAAGTGATTTGAGGAGTATGCATATATGCAGCAAGCTACAACACATGTCACTGACCTCGTGGTTCCTCAGCACCAGAGATGTTTTGTTCCTCAGCTCCACCAGATACTCAGCCAAGCTGTCCACTTTGTCCAGGCCTGGAACGCCTGACTCATCTAAACCCTAAGAAAACACAACCAACATATTAGTTAAATAACATTTTGTTGATGTTGTCTTTTATTTATCTACCGGTACTATTCTACAGTTTACTATGTATTCACACCTCTGAGATATGGCCAGCTATGGGAGGATGAGGGAGCAGGATGGGTGGAGGTGTCAAGCTGTGAGGTCACAGAGAAAAGGGCATCATCTTGAAGTCCTGATACCAGTAAGTTCAGAGCCTCCTCATCCACGAAGCCTTCATCTTCCTCTCCTTCACTTCCATCCACATCTTCCAGAAGATCTTCAGTCTCTTTCGAGTCAGGCTGTTGCCCGTCTGACTTAAGGGCGAGGCAAAGCTCCGCGCTGGAGCGAGCGCCGCGCTACGCGCGTGTGCTGTGCGTGGGGTGTTCATAGCAGAGCTCAGCGTGAAGCAGCGTGTGGCTCCAACGTTTTCGCTCCAAATACTTGACGTAATTTGAGCAGAAGCAGGGCGGAGCGTTTAGCTACGGGACAAATTGAGGTCGCTGATTGGTCATTTGCTGACAGCCTACTGATTTGATTGACAGGTCGGGTCTGAGAAGAAAAGGCAGAGGGCTGTGCAGCTTTGTTCTGTGTTTATATGTTAATAAAAAAGTCCTAAAAATTAAAATAGGGAGCGCTGGTCCTTCAACCCAAACAGCAGACCAGCACACCAGGAAATGTTTAGAACCTGCGCATCCACGTTGGACATGAGTTTAGTTCACTCGTGACAAGTTCATTCATTCCTCCTCATCGGAGGAGGAAGTGAATGGTGACCGCTTCAAGCGATTACTTGGCTTTAGGCAAAAAAACAAAAGAAAAGGCCCGATCAGCGATGAAGAAGAGGAATTTAATTCATTTGTGTGTCACACAAAACAGTCCGCCACCAGGGCAGTTTATTGTGAGACACCGCGCGCGCGTGAGCGGTCGTAAAATTTGAGCTTGGCGCGTTCGCGCGAGCGTTCAAAGGCTTGTGCAAGCGGAGCTCGCACAGCGTGGCGCCGCGTGGCCTCACGCTTGCGCGGAGCTATGCCTCGCCCTTTAACAGGCAGTCAACACCCAGCAGCTCACCTATGGAAAAATAAAACAAACGCAGATAGCAAAACAGTTCTTTACTCTTTATACATATTAGTGACTCAGACATTTTGAAATCTGCATAAATATGCCTCTTTAATGAAGACAGAGAACTCCATGACATTAATGAATGCATACTGCTGTACTCACAGAGGAAACTGTCTCGCAGGTGTGTGCCGGAGTCCAGGAAGATGGAGCAATGCAAGGGCTCCTCACAGCAGATGAAGAGGGACTCCTCTCAGAGGATGAAGAGGGACAGTAGCTATGTTTCCATCCAATTTAAATTCGATTTTTGAGCGAATTTTAGAAAATTTCGCTAAAATGTAAATTAAAATTATGAGGATCAGAAGTGTTTCCATTAAACTGGCTTGAAGCGCATCTGCAATGCCACGCAAAGCGTCTCTACGTCAGACGTCAGCGTCATTACGTCACACGTCAGCGCCATACGTCAGACGTCAGCGTTACGCACTTCCACAGTAAACAGGAAGTAGCGTTTGAAAACAGACATCTCGGCAAAATGGAGAGAATATTTCAGGTATGTGTTGCTATCGGGCAAGTTGTATTTATTCTGTCATGCCAACTAGTTTTAGCGATGTTACATGTTGTCCGGAGCGGAAACAGCTGATCAGTCACGTGACGTGAATGTTCGCTGCGGCAGAACTGAGTCGGCTAATCTGTTTCCATCTGTCGTTTAGCCGACTCAGCTCTGAATCGACTCCCCAAAAACTACCTCAAGCGAGCGTATAAACTTTAGAGCGACTTAGAGGAAGTTAACTCGAATTATGCCGTTTCCATTTAGCTTTTCTGATGCGATGCTTCATAATGCGCACCTAGAAACCTTGATGGAAACACGCCTTCTGACTCCTCTCAGAGGATGGAGACGGGCTGGTTGTTTTCTTGGCCACCAAGTTGGGCTTCAGTGAATCGGAAAGAGACCCACCAAAATGGGATTTAGTGAACTGAAATGACAAATGTACACTCATATAAAGTAAATAATTAAATGTGACTTTCCTTCCCTCCATTGATTACGGTGACATTCTCCACATGAATGCTCCTAGAAGCACCCTGCGGATGTTGGATGTTGTCTATCATGGTGCACTAAGATTCATAACTGGCTGTGATTATCGTACCCACCACTGCACCCTGTATTCACTGGTTAACTGGACATCATTAACTTCACGCAGACTCTTCCACTGGTACACTTTCATCTTTAAATCACTTCTCGGTCTGCTGCCCTGCCCTCATACATCTCCTCCTACATGTCTTTACTTGAGTGCAGCTACAGCGTGCGCTCTCAGGGCATGATTACCTGCAGTGTTCCCTCAGTGAGGACTGAGCTTGTTAGGCTGATTGGTAACTCTAAATTGACCCTAGGTGTGAGTGTTCTATACAGTATATGATATCTATGGTGAGTGTGAGAGTGGATGGTTGTTTGGTGTGAGTGAGACAGGTCCCTCTTGTAAATGAGTCCCCATGACTCAACGAGGCTAGCCTGTATAAATAAAGGTTGAATGAATGAATGAATGAAAAAAAGGGCTTTTTTTTTTTACAGGACATACACAGGATTGAAATTGCGTTTCTCTCAGTCCCTCGGTGCAACAGTAACCATTTAAACACTAAAACACTGAAACATTTAATAAACATAAGCATAAAATAGTAATAGTAATCATCTTATTATTATGACAATTACTCATGTCTCTTTTTTGTTTATAGTGGCTTCACTTTACCTTCTGATAGAGATTGTGCCATTTGTTCTGCCTCAGGGCTGGTCACATCCACTCCTCCTCTCCCAGACCTTTATGGATCTTTGGCTTGGAGCTCATCTGAACATAACATCAGAAAAGAGGAGAATGAAACAAAACGAAGAATTGATGTACTTTATACAGTTAATGATTACAGTCAATTATCTATATATTCATCCATCCATCCATCTATTCATCCATCCATCCATCTATTCATACATCCATCTATTCATCATCCATCCATCTATTCATCCAGCCATCCATCTATATAATCATCCATCCATCTATATAATCATCCATCCATATATATATTCATCCATCCATCTATCTATATAATCATCCATCCATATATATATTCATCCATCCATCTATCTATATAATCATCCATCCATATATATATTCATCCATCCATCCATCCATCATCTATCTATCTATCTATCTATCTATCTATCTATCTATCTATCTATCTATCCATCTATCCATCTATCCATCCATCCATCCATCCATCCATCCATCCATCCATTCATTAATATTAATAGGTTACTTCTACTGTATACTATAAGTGAATGTGTCATTAAAGTTTGATCAAAAACGTGACATCATAATACCACTATTTTTTATTTAATCTATGGTCTACATTATTATTTTTAGGTGATGTGAAATAAACAAAAAAATACGACGTTTGTTTGAACGTAAAGATGTAAGAAAATATGAATGGATACTTACTGTAAGATTGCTTTAAGTCGACAGAGACAACAGATCGATGAGAAATCCCTCTTGTGTAACGGGAGCAGGCTGTCGACAGCTAACTATACTGTATATTCCTCCAACACAAAAACAAAATCGTGAATTTGTTTTCTGTTGTTGTAGCTGCCGTTGTTGTTTTGAATGGAAGCTAACTAGCTAGCGGAAGTTGCTAGCGGAAGTGGGCGTGACGTGGCGGAAGTGGGCATGACGGTGGCGCTACCTGGCGCACGTTCGTCCATTTCTCTCCTCCAATAAGCTTCGCACCTCTCCATTCTCACAATGGACGCTGCAGCCAATGGTGAGACACCTCACAATGGAACGAGCCAATCACCCCCGTCCCAGCTCACAATGGACCGAGCCAATCACCGTCACGAGCCTATCCGCACGCCCCTTGCGCCACCGTCATGCCCACTTCCGCCACGTCACGCCCACTTCCGCTAGCAACTTCCGCTAGCTAGTTAGCTTCCATTCAAAACAACAACGGCAGCTACAACAACAGAAAACAAATTCACGATTTTGTTTTTGTGTTGGAGGAATATACAGTATAGTTAGCTGTCGACAGCCTGCTCCCGTTACACAAGAGGGATTTCTCATCGATCTGTTGTCTCTGTCGACTTAAAGGAATCTTACAGTAAGTATCCATTCATATTTTCTTACATCTTTACGTTCAAACAAACGTCGTATTTTTTTGTTTATTTCACATCACCTAAAAATAATAATGTAGACCATAGATTAAATAAAAAATAGTGGTATTATGATGTCACGTTTTTGATCAAACTTTAATGACACATTCACTTATAGTATACAGTAGAAGTAACCTATTTCATTCATTCATTCATTCAACCTTTATTTATTAATATTAATGAATGGATGGATGGATGGATGGATGGATGGATGGATAGATGGATAGATGGATAGATAGATAGATAGATAGATAGATAGATAAGATAGATAGATAGATAGATGATGGATGGATGGATGGATGAATATATATATGGATGGATGATTATATAGATAGATGGATGGATGAATATATATATGGATGGATGATTATATAGATAGATGGATGGATGAATATATATATGGATGGATGATTATATAGATGGATGGATGATTATATAGATGGATGGCTGGATGAATAGATGGATGGATGATGAATAGATGGATGTATGAATAGATGGATGGATGGATGAATAGATGGATGGATGGATGAATATATAGATAATTGACTGTAATCATTAACTGTATAAAGTACATCAATTCTTCGTTTTGTTTCATTCTCCTCTTTTCTGATGTTATGTTCAGATGAGCTCCAAGCCAAAGATCCATAAAGGTCTGGGAGAGGAGGAGTGGATGTGACCAGCCCTGAGGCAGAACAAATGGCACAATCTCTATCAGAAGGTAAAGTGAAGCCACTATAAACAAAAAAGAGACATGAGTAATTGTCATAATAATAAGATGATTACTATTACTATTTTATGCTTATGTTTATTAAATGTTTCAGTGTTTTAGTGTTTAAATGGTTACTGTTGCACCGAGGGACTGAGAGAAACGCAATTTCAATCCTGTGTATGTCCTGTAAAAAAAAAAAGCCCTTTTTTTCATTCATTCATTCATTCAACCTTTATTTATACAGGCTAGCCTCGTTGAGTCATGGGGACTCATTTACAAGAGGGACCTGTCTCACTCACACCAAACAACCATCCACTCTCACACTCACCATAGATATCATATACTGTATAGAACACTCACACCTAGGGTCAATTTAGAGTTACCAATCAGCCTAACAAGCTCAGTCCTCACTGAGGGAACACTGCAGGTAATCATGCCCTGAGAGCGCACGCTGTAGCTGCACTCAAGTAAAGACATGTAGGAGGAGATGTATGAGGGCAGGGCAGCAGACCGAGAAGTGATTTAAAGATGAAAGTGTACCAGTGGAAGAGTCTGCGTGAAGTTAATGATGTCCAGTTAACCAGTGAATACAGGGTGCAGTGGTGGGTACGATAATCACAGCCAGTTATGAATCTTAGTGCACCATGATAGACAACATCCAACATCCGCAGGGTGCTTCTAGGAGCATTCATGTGGAGAATGTCACCGTAATCAATGGAGGGAAGGAAAGTCACATTTAATTATTTACTTTATATGAGTGTACATTTGTCATTTCAGTTCACTAAATCCCATTTTGGTGGGTCTCTTTCCGATTCACTGAAGCCCAACTTGGTGGCCAAGAAAACAACCAGCCCGTCTCCATCCTCTGAGAGGAGTCAGAGTCCCTCTTCATCCTCTGAGAGGAGTCCCTCTTCATCTGCTGTGAGGAGCCCTTGCATTGCTCCATCTTCCTGGACTCCGGCACACACCTGCGAGACAGTTTCCTCTGTGAGTACAGCAGTATGCATTCATTAATGTCATGGAGTTCTCTGTCTTCATTAAAGAGGCATATTTATGCAGATTTCAAAATGTCTGAGTCACTAATATGTATAAAGAGTAAAGAACTGTTTTGCTATCTGCGTTTGTTTTATTTTTCCATAGGTGAGCTGCTGGGTGTTGACTGCCTGTTAAAGGGCGAGGCATAGCTCCGCGCAAGCGTGAGCGGTCGTAAAATTTGAGCTTGGC
>JBBPBX010064569.1:0-16591 GCA_038048925.1 Garcialebias charrua | reverse complement strand
CACACACACACACACACACACACATGCTCATGCCTGCTGATGTGTGATGGCCTCTGCTGCTTCCTTATTAACTCCTCACATGCTGACTGAAGCACACACCTCATTACCAGCTGCATCGACAGTCTGGGATCCCGCTGAGGGACTCTCAGACAACTTTGACAAAGACGGATCCAAAGAGGTAGAGTGAGGCGACGAGCGTAAAGGTTGTCACCCCGACAAGCAGTCCAGACAGGTGGGTGAATGAGAGCAGTGGACTGACACACAACAAGGACATTCAAGAAAGAAACAACTGAACGTACGGAAGCAGAGGTATAAAAATATGCAATTATAATGATGAAGACCATAAACATAATGCGGTCTCTGAAATGATCTGACCTGGAGACAGAAATTAACAGCAGCAAGTTGATGCACAGTCTCAGCCACAGAAACACTCTGCACCATGCACTGCACGACATTCTTCTTCTGCAGGTGTCACTCTCATTTTTAACAACTTGTCCTGTAGAACCAACAAAAATGTAGCCGTGTTAACTTTTTTTATGTTTTATATGCTGTATGTTAAAAGATGAAACAAAATGGTTACCAATAAACTAGCACTCAGTACACAGTGGTGGAGAGAGTACTCAAACACTGTACTTCAGTAAAAGTACAAATAAACAGACAAAAATGTACTCTAGTAAAAGTAGAAGTTTATTAATGTTTTTACTTATGTAAAAGTAAATACATGCGTTTAAAAAACTTAAAGTATTAAAAGTAAAAGTACTTGCTGAACGTATTACCGGTACTTATAATGGTCTACAGTGTCATTAAGTGTGTCTACCGTACATAGAATATTTTCTGCCGAACAATAATAGTGTTGAGCCATTTTAATGAACAATGCTACAGATAATACTTGTTTTTATTGTGTTTACTCTGTGACACAGTTCACACTTGGACTTTTGATTCTGTGCGTCAGAATTTCAGGGATGACATGCAGAGTTAAATGTCACTAAGCAAAATAAAATGTCTGACTGAAGAAAGGAGCATTAGACCTAACAAAGGAAGGCTCTGATCATTTCAACTGCAGTTTGTCATCAACTCTAGTTAAAATACTGTCTAGTCAGCCTTGGTCAATAGTGAACAATATTTAAACTTCCTGACACCATTTTCAAAACTTGGACCTGAGTGTCGAGTCATTTGGAGACATCTCTTGTCTCCTAACGTCCCATGAACTGCCTGTTGTGTTGGTTTAAAGCCACAAAGACACAGAATGTAAATGACAGAGGAGGTTTCAGTGTTTTTAGATTTCATGAGCCATTGTAAGGACACCAACTGGGTTTTCTACAAATTTAAGGCATACTTTTTTAATCAGTTCCCTGTAAAATGTTTTTGTGTGGGTGTTTTCTTTGTTTGCTAATTGCTAACAGTTGTACTGCTCTTATGCTAAACATTAAACGAGGCAAATGTCCACACACAAAGACCTTGAAGCAACAGTTGGTCTTTTGAAGAGAGTTTCTGTAGAATTTTTTTTTTACTTGATCTTTACTATACGGTATTTATTTTTCATTTATTTATTTATTTATTAATTCATTCATTTAAAAGAAAAAAGAAATTCATCAAAAAGACAAAAAAACAACAACATTGAATGAAAAGTGTGCAGAAAGAACAAAAAAATCTTATATCTGCTTCTTATTAAAAATAAAATAAATAAATAAACAAACAAACAAACAACTCAAGCTTGAACAATCCATCCATCCATTATCTTTTACCCACTTCTTCCATTTTGTGTCATGGGGGTTGCTGGTGCCCATGTCCAGCAGTCACTGTGTGAGGGACAGGGGACACCTGGACAGGTCTCCAGTCCATCACAGGGACACAGAGAAGACAAACAACCATTCTCTCACTCACACCTGCAATTTAGAGTTACCATCAGTCTAACATGCATGTTTTTGTTCTGTGGGAGGAAACCAGAGTACCTCGAGAAAATTCATGCATGCATGGAGAGAACATGCAGATTCCAACCAGAGGGGTCCCCGGACCAGGATTTGAACCAGGGACCTGCTCGCTGAGAGGCAGCAGCTCTACCATTTGCGCCACACCTGTCTGCCCTGCTTGAACAATCCCCAAAACAAAAACAAAAAACATCAGAAAACCTTCACATGGTATACTTTCCTAACAACTTTAACTTAAATATCTTTTTAAACATATAAATTGTTTTAGAAATGATGTCAAATCAACTCCACAATCCTGTTCCCTTTCAGTTTGGTCTCTCGGTGCAACATACTTGCTATGGGAATTGCGCCCCCGCGCGATTACCTGAAGGAATACATTCACGCCTTTACGGCATGGGCGTCAGCGTCGCGCCAGAGGCCCCGCCCTCTGTGCATTTAAGCGACCGACGCCCGTCCATCTTTCTCTTTTTGCCCTTCACCTCGCTGAAACACCTGAACATCGCGGGACTTCTCTGTTGTCGCGTCGCTTGATTGAGGTGAGCTTGCTCCCTACACTGAGCGTACAGAGAAAATTTTCCTGCGTACTGCTGGGCTGGCGAAAGCTAGTCCAGCATTTTTCTACTTACCTCGAAGTTCTCTTCTTTTTCCGCAGCTTCGCTCGACGACGCTAACTGCGTCACAACCTTCTGCTAATCTCTAGCAGTCTACTAGCGAAAGCAAGACGACGGAGAAGACGGCTTCGAACAAAAGGAAACTAGGACCAACTTCTACTCTTCTCGTCTCCGGACATGGCTCCCGAGAAGGGAAAACGGAGGACAAAGAAGAAGAAAACCAGGACGACGAGTCCTCGCTCGCGCCCATGCCCCAGCGGATGCGGCTACTCCCTCTCGGCGACGGACACCCACGAGGCCTGTCCCGTCTGCCTAGGGATCCTGCACGTAAGGAAAGCGCTGGAATCCCCCGACTCCTGCCCCCACTGCCGTCGAATGACGGCCACAGTGAGGAAACGTTGCACGGACACATTGGCCAAATCTATGGCAAGGACCACGCCAATGAAGGTCGCACGTCGCACTAACCTGCCTGCTCCAGAACCGGAGCCTGAAAACGTAAACCTCGAGTGCAGTGGCCAGGTCGGGGAGGACAATGCGTCGGACTCCTCACTTGCCGTCGAGGACTCGACGCCAGAAGTGTCCGACATAGACACTGAATACGGTGACAAGGGAGAAATGGTTCATTCCTCCCAGAACCTGGCGCAGATCCTTCCGGAACCGGACTTGTCGGTACCTGCTCCGTTCGACCTGTGCCACAGGGCCACTGATGCCCTACAGGTCACGTGGCCAGACCCCACGCCTCACCAACAGGCTACGAGGCTGGCGGGAAACTATTTCTACACGAAGCAACCGACAATGTCGCAGAAAAGGCCAATTTTTCTGGACTTTCTCATGGAACTCAAACGCTCCTGGGCGGAACCCAGGGCTCCCATCATGCTGCCATTGTCCCGACTCTTGGATGTCGGAATGGAGGCTCTGGGTCTTGCCAGCGCACCCCCGATAGAGGAGTCTCTGGCGGCTCACCTGGCCCCCACAGCCACGGGGATGAAACCAGCGCTACCCAGCAGGGCCTGCCGCGCTTCGGAGAAACAACTCGAGAAGTGCTACAAGGCCCAAGGCCTCGCGGCTCGCGCAATGAATACGTCGAGCATGGTACAGGCCTACCTGGCAGAAAAACTACAGGATATCCAGGTAACAAAAGACGAACAAGCCGCAACCGAGGCCATAGAGGAGGCCCGCCGTGCCTCCGACCTCGTGCTCAGCATGATGGGGACAGTAGCTATTTCCCAAGGCAAAGCAATGGCAGAAATAGTTGTCGTTCAGCGCCATCTTTGGCTAACATTGTCGGACCTCCCGGAGAACCAGAGGTCCACTTTCCTACAGCACCCGATCGAGCCGACGGGACTCTTTGGGAGAGCCCTGGAACGTGTCCAGGCAAGGCTGGAACAGAGACGCAAACAAGCGGATGCCCTCCGCGAGGGTTTGCCAAGGAAAAAAATTGCCCCACCAATGGAAGACACGCGAAAAAAATTGCCCCACCAATGGAAGACACGCGAAAGAGACTCGCTGGGGACTGTGAGGCTTCTCAGTACCGTCCGAGTGTTGCTTCGACCTCTTCCTACGGAAACCAGTTCCGGACCTGATGAACCAGGACAAACTGATAATTTTACAGGTTCACCCGTCCACGAGGTACGGGAACCTAGCTTTCTGATCCCAGTCTCTGCTCGTAAAAAACTACGAGGTGCTGGTGACATGTGTGCGCATACCAAATACGACTTGCCTACGGTATATGTAAACAAAACAGACAATGTTTCAGACATGTACAAAAATAAAAGTACCAAAGCACAGACTGCCCTGGTTCTTGACTCGAGTCCCATTTTTATAAAACCCAGAACGCATGGTCAAACTATGAACCACAGCAAGATACACGAGATCCGCCAGAGACGGCCTGATCTCGCGATATCTTCTGTTGGGCCGAGCAACCTGTTCAATAAAGCGCGAGAGGGGTCAAAGGTAGGGATGGGAATTGATAAGAAATTATCAATATCGATGCCTTTATCGATGTCATTTATCGATTCGATTCCTTATCAATTCTGTTATCAATTCTCATTTGGGTAATAAAATATAGTAAACCATTTGTGTTCATAAAGAATTTATTTATGGATTTTTTCCCATATTTTTAGACTCATTTTTCGCTCTGATTCTTCGTTTTTCATTTTTGGCGAAAATGGTGCAGTACCAGTTTCGGCCGCTTTAGAGGCGCTGTAGGCAGCAGCCAGCAGAGGACTCAGAGAGTGAAGAGGAAGAGGGACCACTTCCAGAAGTTTATACCACTCATAAACCACACCGCGGATTTTTAAATCCAGCTGATTTCACATTTGGTTCAGCTCAGGAGCCCGTCTGCTATAGTGAGGTAAGAAATATATTTTTAAGCGTTTATTTAGCTAAATTTAAAGAAACAAAGCGTCCGGTTTGACCCGCCTGGCGCCTGCATAAAAATCAGCGAACTTTTTTTTTTAAAATCCAGCTTATTTGAACATTTCGTTAAACTCAAGAGTACGTCTACTATTAAGTCAGCTAAGAAATATATTTTTTAAGCGTTTATTTAGCTAAATTTAAAGAAAGAAAGCGTCCGGTTTGACCCGCCTGGCGCCTGCCTAAAATTCCGCGAACTTTTTTTTTTTTAAATCCAGCTGATTTGAACATTTCGTTAAGCTCAGAAGGACGTCTGCTATGAAGTCAGCTAAGAAATATTTATTTAGACACCACCACGCCACCACCACTCGGGCGCGGCGTCTGTGATGTCAGCGCTTAAACACGTCACCACCAGGAGTCTGCAGAACCGATAAGCTGAATCGTTAAGACAAGCATCCTACAATTCCATGGAATTGGACTTTTAAAGGAGACCACATATAGGTATTTAAAATTTTTATGTTATTTCTGTGTGCTATCTTGACAATATTAATTCATTTTAATACACAAAATAATTCTTAGATAATCAATTATACCCTTTTTAATTCTGCCATTTTTAACTTTCGTTTTGAACGACCGGTTTCTTGAAGTCCACGCCCTTCAAAGATCTGTTTACGCCCTCTGTAACAGCCAGTATCTGTAATGTGTTGTTGTTTTAAAATTAGCTCTTTTTTTATTACTCATTTGACTTACTGTTAGTGCTAGCTTAAGATAACTTACCGAAACCCGTCTGAGCGCGCCGCCATGAGCTGCTCCTTTTAGCATGAGACCACCCGAATCCGAAGCTAATGTTAGCTTGTTCCCCTTCCGGTTTTCGCCAGCTCCGCTCGTTGCACGCGGAGATTTTGGGAGTTATCGCTGTTCCAGTCAAGACAACAAAGTTCACCAAGTGTCTCCCGTAAATTAATCTGTAAGGAGAAGGTCCTCGCTGCTGCGAGCCTGCTGCGAGGCTGAAATGAGGCTGTACAGTTGAAGCTCCGCTCCATCGCGCCGGAAGAGGGTCCCGTCGCAACCGGTCCCTAAGCCGGGGGTCCGCTCGTTTAATTTTTGCCGGCTGCGCGTTGGCAGCGATCGCAAATACACTAAAAATTGAACTAAAACATAAAAATAACAATTATACTTTATTTATAAAGCCATTTAAAAAAAACACAGCTGCAACAAAGTGCTGTACACATGAAATTAAGAACATATAAACAAAAGATGAGATGAAATCATGAAAAACAACAGTCATGTGTTTAATACAGAAGTGGGTTGAGCCTAACCAGGGGTTGCTAGGTGAGGGGCTGGACTCAGGTTTGAGGTGATTGGCTACGGCCTGTGACGTCAATAACTGCAGGAAGTGTGAATCCTGGTGTATTTATCAAAAATAAATAAATCTACTTAGAGTAAATAAACCACTGGGTGCATTTTTTTGGCACAAGGACTGTTTTTTTATGAAGTTAATACCCAAAGTTGAGTAAAAAAAACATTAAAAAGTGATTTTTGCATCTGTGGTCCCCTTTAAGAACCGGTTCTCTAACAGAACCGGTTCTCGGTTCCCATCCCTAGTCAAAGGTCACCCATTCAGCGCTGAAACACGAGGAGCAACAATTCAACATGCCATCCAGGCTCAGCGCGCATGCGCAGGCTTGGGAGGCGTGCCTACCAAATGATTGGGTCATGACAACAATACGCCACGGGCTCAAGTTGCAGTTCTCAAAGAGACCGCCCCGTTTCTCAGGGGTGTTGCAATCTAAGATCAACCTTGCACGCGCACACGTGCTGAGGGAGGAAGTTTCAACGATGTTGCAAAAGGGAGTGATTAGTTTGGTCTCAGGACGCAAACTATGCTCTGGCCACTACAGCAAGTACTTCCTGGTGCCCAAAAAGGACCGTTCCTTGAGACCGATTCTGGATCTCAGGACTCTCAATAAAAGAATTAAAACTTTCAAGTTCAAGATGCTTACACTGCGGCAAGTTCTCCAGTCTGTGAGACCAGGAGACTATGCATGTACAATGGATTTGAAAGATGCCTACTTCCATATAGGCGTGTGGAGGAGACACAGAAAGTTCCTCCGTTTTGCGTTTGAAGGTAACGCTTATGAATTCAAAGCCTTACCCTTCGGTTTAAAGACTGCTCCGCGTACATTTACTAAATGTCTGGATGCAACCCTGACCCCTCTTAGGAATCAAGGACTCAGGGTCTTGAATTACCTGGACGACCTGCTAATTCTGGCTGGAAGCAGAAGGCTGGCGCTGTCACACTCCCTTAAGGTGATCTCTCACCTGGAGTCTCTCGGTTTTGTCATAAACCTACAGAAAAGCGATCTGACTCCGTCACGGGTTACCGTATTTCTGGGTGTACAGATTGACACTGTCCAATACAGAGCATGGCTCTCGAAGGAAAGAGTTTCCTCCATTCGCCATTGCCTGGGAAAATTTAAGCTGGACCAACGGGTCCCTGTGAAAACATGCCAACGCCTGTTAGGCCTCTTGGCGGCAGCCATTCCTTGTGTGCCACGTGCATTATTGAAAATGCAGGCCATACAGGTTTGGTTTAACCAACAAATACAACCCGCTCTGCCTAACCAAGCAGGAAAGGTTAAGATAGACCCAGAGTGTCTAAAGGCCCTGGAACCTTGGAGAGATCTGTCTGTTTTCACAAAAGGGGTCTACTGGGAAGGGTGTCGTCCCGTGTAGTCATCACGACGGACGCCTCAGAAACAGGATTGGGAGCGATCTGCAGAAACCAGAACGCCGCGGCCTTTGGAACGAACAGGAAGCCAAATTACATATTAACTTCTTGGAATTGCTGGCCGTATTCCTATCATTGAAATACTTCTTCAGTAAAGGTCTGGTTGCTGGGCATCATATCCTGGTAAAATCAGATAACAGGACCACAGTGTCCTTCATCAACAGAGAGGGAGGGACGAGGTCCCGGGCCCTCCTCGATCTGACACGGAGGATGCTCACATGGTGTGCTCCAAGAATCCTGTCACTTAGGGCGACTCATGTCCCTGGTGATTTGAATTATGGAGCAGATGCCCTTTCAAGAGGGCCTCTCTTGGCGTCGGAATGGAACCTGAACCCACGAATCGTGGAACAGGTATGGTCACGTTTTGGTAGAGCCTCTGTGGANNNGTGAGCATCCTCCGTGTCAGATCGAGGAGGGCCCGGGACCTCGTCCCTCCCTCTCTGTTGATGAAGGACACTGTGGTCCTGTTATCTGATTTTACCAGGATATGATGCCCAGCAACCAGACCTTTACTGAAGAAGTATTTCAATGACAGGAATACGGCCAGCAATTCCAGGAAGTTAATATGTAATTTGGCTTCCTGTTCGTTCCAAAGGCCGCGAGCGTTCTGGTTTCTGCAGATCGCTCCCAATCCTGTTTCTGAGGCGTCCGTCGTGATGACTACACGGGACGACACCCTTCCCAGTAGACCCCTTTTGTGAAAACAGACAGATCTCTCCAAGGTTCCAGGGCCTTTAGACACTCTGGGTCTATCTTAACCTTTCCTGCTTGGTTAGGCAGAGCGGGTTGTATTTGTTGGTTAAACCAAACCTGTATGGCCCGCATTTTCAATAATGCACGTGGCACACAAGGAATGGCTGCCGCCAAGAGGCCTAACAGGCGTTGGCATGTTTTCACAGGGACCCGTTGGTCCAGCTTAAATTTTCCCAGGCAATGGCGAATGGAGGAAACTCTTTCCTTCGAGAGCCATGCTCTGTATTGGACAGTGTCAATCTGTACACCCAGAAATACGGTAACCCGTGACGGAGTCAGATCGCTTTTCTGTAGGTTTATGACAAAACCGAGAGACTCCAGGTGAGAGATCACCTTAAGGGAGTGTGACAGCGCCAGCCTTCTGCTTCCAGCCAGAATTAGCAGGTCGTCCAGGTAATTCAAGACCCTGAGTCCTTGATTCCTAAGAGGGGTCAGGGCTGCATCCAGACATTTAGTAAATGTACGCGGAGCAGTCTTTAAACCGAAGGGTAAGGCTTTGAATTCATAAGCGTTACCTTCAAACGCAAAACGGAGGAACTTTCTGTGTCTCCTCCACACGCCTATATGGAAGTAGGCATCTTTCAAATCCATTGTACATGCATAGTCTCCTGGTCTCACAGACTGGAGAACTTGCCGCAGTGTAAGCATCTTGAACTTGAAAGTTTTAATTCTTTTATTGAGAGTCCTGAGATCCAGAATCGGTCTCAAGGAACGGTCCTTTTTGGGCACCAGGAAGTACTTGCTGTAGTGGCCAGAGCATAGTTTGCGTCCTGAGACCAAACTAATCACTCCCTTTTGCAACATTGTTGAAACTTCCTCCCTCAGCACGTGTGCGCGTGCAAGGTTGATCTTAGATTGCAACACCCCTGAGAAACGGGGCGGTCTCTTTGAGAACTGCAACTTGAGCCCGTGGCGTATTGTTGTCATGACCCAATCATTTGGTAGGCACGCCTCCCAAGCCTGCGCATGCGCGCTGAGCCTGGATGGCATGTTGAATTGTTGCTCCTCGTGTTTCAGCGCTGAATGGGTGACCTTTGACTAGGGATGGGAACCGAGAACCGGTTCTGTTAGAGAACCGGTTCTTAAAGGGGACCACAGATGCAAAAATCACTTTTTAATGTTTTTTTTACTCAACTTTGGGTATTAACTTCATAAAAAAACAGTCCTTGTGCCAAAAAAATGCACCCAGTGGTTTATTTACTCTAAGTAGATTTATTTATTTTTGATAAATACACCAGGATTCACACTTCCTGCAGTTATTGACGTCACAGGCCGTAGCCAATCACCTCAAACCTGAGTCCAGCCCCTCACCTAGCAACCCCTGGTTAGGCTCAACCCACTTCTGTATTAAACACATGACTGTTGTTTTTCATGATTTCATCTCATCTTTTGTTTATATGTTCTTAATTTCATGTGTACAGCACTTTGTTGCAGCTGTGTTTTTTTTAAATGGCTTTATAAATAAAGTATAATTGTTATTTTTATGTTTTAGTTCAATTTTTAGTGTATTTGCGATCGCTGCCAACGCGCAGCCGGCAAAAATTAAACGAGCGGACCCCCGGCTTAGGGACCGGTTGCGACGGGACCCTCTTCCGGCGCGATGGAGCGGAGCTTCAACTGTACAGCCTCATTTCAGCCTCGCAGCAGGCTCGCAGCAGCGAGGACCTTCTCCTTACAGATTAATTTACGGGAGACACTTGGTGAACTTTGTTGTCTTGACTGGAACAGCGATAACTCCCAAAATCTCCGCGTGCAACGAGCGGAGCTGGCGAAAACCGGAAGGGGAACAAGCTAACATTAGCTTCGGATTCGGGTGGTCTCATGCTAAAAGGAGCAGCTCATGGTGGCGCGCTCAGACGGGTTTCGGTAAGTTATCTTAAGCTAGCACTAACAGTAAGTCAAATGAGTAATAAAAAAAGAGCTAATTTTAAAACAACAACACATTACAGATACTGGCTGTGCAGAGGGCGTAAACAGATCTTTGAAGGGCGTGGACTTCAAGAAACCGGTCGTTCAAAACGAAAGTTAAAAATGGCAGAATTAAAAAGGGTATAATTGATTATCTAAGAATTATTTTGTGTATTAAAATGAATTAATATTGTCAAGATAGCACACAGAAATAACATAAAAATTTTAAATACCTATATGTGGTCTCCTTTAAAAGTCCAATTCCATGGAATTGTAGGATGCTTGTCTTAACGATTCAGCTTATCGGTTCTGCAGACTCCTGGTGGTGACGTGTTTAAGCGCTGACATCACAGACGCCGCGCCCGAGTGGTGGTGGCGTGGTGGTGTCTAAATAAATATTTCTTAGCTGACTTCATAGCAGACGTCCTTCTGAGCTTAACGAAATGTTCAAATCAGCTGGATTTAAAAAAAAAAAGTTCGCGGAATTTTAGGCAGGCGCCAGGCGGGTCAAACCGGACGCTTTCTTTCTTTAAATTTAGCTAAATAAACGCTTAAAAAATATATTTCTTAGCTGACTTAATAGTAGACGTACTCTTGAGTTTAACGAAATGTTCAAATAAGCTGGATTTTAAAAAAAAAGTTCGCTGATTTTTATGCAGGCGCCAGGCGGGTCAAACCGGACGCTTTGTTTCTTTAAATTTAGCTAAATAAACGCTTAAAAATATATTTCTTACCTCACTATAGCAGACGGGCTCCTGAGCTGAACCAAATGTGAAATCAGCTGGATTTAAAAATCCGCGGTGTGGTTTATGAGTGGTATAAACTTCTGGAAGTGGTCCCTCTTCCTCTTCACTCTCTGAGTCCTCTGCTGGCTGCTGCCTACAGCGCCTCTAAAGCGGCCGAAACTGGTACTGCACCATTTTCGCCAAAAATGAAAAACGAAGAATCAGAGCGAAAAATGAGTCTAAAAATATGGGAAAAAATCCATAAATAAATTCTTTATGAACACAAATGGTTTACTATATTTTATTACCCAAATGAGAATTGATAACAGAATTGATAAGGAATCGAATCGATAAATGACATCGATAAAGGCATCGATATTGATAATTTCTTATCAATTCCCATCCCTACCTTTGACCCCTCTCGCGCTTTATTGAACAGGTTGCTCGGCCCAACAGAAGATATCGCGAGATCAGGCCGTCTCTGGCGGATCTCGTGTATCTTGCTGTGGTTCATAGTTTGACCATGCGTTCTGGGTTTTATAAAAATGGGACTCGAGTCAAGAACCAGGGCAGTCTGTGCTTTGGTACTTTTATTTTTGTACATGTCTGAAACATTGTCTGTTTTGTTTACATATACCGTAGGCAAGTCGTATTTGGTATGCGCACACATGTCACCAGCACCTCGTAGTTTTTTACGAGCAGAGACTGGGATCAGAAAGCTAGGTTCCCGTACCTCGTGGACGGGTGAACCTGTAAAATTATCAGTTTGTCCTGGTTCATCAGGTCCGGAACTGGTTTCCGTAGGAAGAGGTCGAAGCAACACTCGGACGGTACTGAGAAGCCTCACAGTCCCCAGCGAGTCTCTTTCGCGTGTCTTCCATTGGTGGGGCAATTTTTTTCGCGTGTCTTCCATTGGTGGGGCAATTTTTTTCCTTGGCAAACCCTCGCGGAGGGCATCCGCTTGTTTGCGTCTCTGTTCCAGCCTTGCCTGGACACGTTCCAGGGCTCTCCCAAAGAGTCCCGTCGGCTCGATCGGGTGCTGTAGGAAAGTGGACCTCTGGTTCTCCGGGAGGTCCGACAATGTTAGCCAAAGATGGCGCTGAACGACAACTATTTCTGCCATTGCTTTGCCTTGGGAAATAGCTACTGTCCCCATCATGCTGAGCACGAGGTCGGAGGCACGGCGGGCCTCCTCTATGGCCTCGGTTGCGGCTTGTTCGTCTTTTGTTACCTGGATATCCTGTAGTTTTTCTGCCAGGTAGGCCTGTACCATGCTCGACGTATTCATTGCGCGAGCCGCGAGGCCTTGGGCCTTGTAGCACTTCTCGAGTTGTTTCTCCGAAGCGCGGCAGGCCCTGCTGGGTAGCGCTGGTTTCATCCCCGTGGCTGTGGGGGCCAGGTGAGCCGCCAGAGACTCCTCTATCGGGGGTGCGCTGGCAAGACCCAGAGCCTCCATTCCCGTGACATCCAAGAGTCGGGACAATGGCAGCATGATGGGAGCCCTGGGTTCCGCCCAGGAGCGTTTGAGTTCCATGAGAAAGTCCAGAAAAATTGGCCTTTTCTGCGACATTGTCGGTTGCTTCGTGTAGAAATAGTTTCCCGCCAGCCTCGTAGCCTGTTGGTGAGGCGTGGGGTCTGGCCACGTGACCTGTAGGGCATCAGTGGCCCTGTGGCACAGGTCGAACGGAGCAGGTACCGACAAGTCCGGTTCCGGAAGGATCTGCGCCAGGTTCTGGGAGGAATGAACCATTTCTCCCTTGTCACCGTATTCAGTGTCTATGTCGGACACTTCTGGCGTCGAGTCCTCGACGGCAAGTGAGGAGTCCGACGCATTGTCCTCCCCGACCTGGCCACTGCACTCGAGGTTTACGTTTTCAGGCTCCGGTTCTGGAGCAGGCAGGTTAGTGCGACGTGCGACCTTCATTGGCGTGGTCCTTGCCATAGATTTGGCCAATGTGTCCGTGCAACGTTTCCTCACTGTGGCCGTCATTCGACGGCAGTGGGGGCAGGAGTCGGGGGATTCCAGCGCTTTCCTTACGTGCAGGATCCCTAGGCAGACGGGACAGGCCTTGTGGTTGTTGATAAATTAGCTGTGGTTATTGTTGCAACAGCTGTAGTTGTGGATGGAGCATCTGTAGTTGTGGATGCAGCAGCTGTGGTTGTTGTTGGATCAGTTGTAGTTGTGGATGGAGCAGCTTTGGTTGTGGTTGGAGCAGCTGTAGTTGGAGCAGTTGTAGTTGTGGTTTTAACAGCTGTAGTTGTGGTTGGAGCAGCTGTGGTTGTGGTTGCAACAGCTGTAGTTGTGGTTGCAACAGCTGTAGTTGTGGTTGAAGAAGCTGTTGTTATGGTTGGAGCATCTGTGGTTGTGGTTGGAGCAGCTGTGGTTGTGGTTGGAGTAGCTGAAGTTGTGGTTGGAGCAGCTGTAGTTGTGGTTGCAAAATCTGTATTTTTGGTCGCAACAGCAGTAGTTATGGTCGGAGAAGCTGTTGTTATGGTTGGAGCAGCTGTAGTTCTAGTTGGAGCAGTTGTAGTTGTGGTTGGAGCAGCTGTGGTTGTGGTTGGAGCAGTTGTGGTTGTTGTTGCAGCAGCTGTAGTTGTGGATGGAGCAGCTGTAGTTGTGGTTGCAGCAGCTGTGGTTTTAGTTTCAGCAGCTGTTGTTCTGATTGGAGCGACAGTAGTTGTGTTTGGAGAAACTGTAGATGTGGTTGCAACAGCTGTAGTTGTGGTTGGAGAAGCTGTAGTTATGGTTGCAACAGCTCTGGTTGTGGTTGCAGCAGCTGTTGTTGTTGTTGGAGCAGCTGTGGTTGTGGTTGGAGCATCTGTAGATGTGGTTGGAGCAGCTGTGGTTGTTGTTGCATAAGCAGCTGTAGTTGTGGATGGAGTAGATGTAGTTGTAGTTGCAGCAATTGTGGTTGTATTTGCAACAGCTGTTGTTGTGGTTGGAGCAACAGTGCTTGTGTTTGGAGCAGCTGTAGTTGTGGTTGGAGCAGATGTAGTTGTTGTTGCAACAGCTGTATTTGTGGATGGAGCAGCTGTAGTTGTGGTTGCAGCAGCTGTGGTTGTGGTTGCAGCAGCTGTGGTTGTGGTTGCAGCAGCTGTTGTGGTTGGAGCAGCTGTGGTTGTGGGTGGAGCAGCTGTAGTTGTGGTTGGAGCAGCTGTGGTTATTGTTGCAACAGCTTTAGTTGTGGATGGAGCAGCTGTAGTTGTGGTTGCAACGGCTGTGGTTGTGTTTATATCAGCTGTTGTTATGGTTGGAGCAACTGTGGTTGTGGTTGGAACAGGTGTAGTTGTGATTGGAACAGCTGTAGTTGTGGTTGGAGCAGCTGTAGTTGTGGTTGCAGTGACTGTGGTTATGGTTTGAGCAGCATTGCTTATGGTTGGATCAGCTGTAGTTGTGGTTGCAGCAGCTGTGGTTGTGGTTGCAGCAGCTGTTGTTGTAGTTGGAGCAACTGTGGTTGTGGTTGGAGCAGCTGTAGTTGTGGTTGGAGCAGCAGTAGATATTGTTGGAGCAGCTGTAGTTGTGGTTGGAGCAGATGTAGTTCTGGTTGGAGCAGCTGTGGTTATGGTTGGATTAGCTGTGGTTGTGGTTGGCACAGCTGTAGTTGTGGTTACAGCAGCTGTGGTTGTGGTTGGAACAGCTGTAGTTTTGGTGGCAGCAACTGTGGTTGTGGTTGGAACAGCTGTAGTTGTGGTTGCAACAGCTGTAGTTGTGGTTGTAACAGCTGTCGTTTTGGTTGGAGCAACTGTGGTTGTTGTTGCAGCAGCTGTAGTTGTGGATAGAGCAGCTGTAGATGTGGTTGGAGCAACTGTAGTTGTGGTTGGAGCAGATGTAGTTGTAGTTGGAGCAGCTGTGGTTGTGGTTGGAGCAGCTGTGGTTGTGGTTGGCACAGTTAAAGTTGTGGTTGCAACAGGTGTGGTTGTGGTTGGAACAGCTGTAGTTGTGGTTGGATCAGCGGTGATTGTGGTTGGAGTCGCTGTGGTTTTTGTTGCAGAAGCTGTAGTTGTGGATGGAGCAGCTGTAGTTGTGGTTGCCACAACTGTGGTTGTGGTTGCAACAGCTGTGGTTGTGGTTGGAGCAGCTGAAGTTGTGGTTGGAGCAGCTGTAGTTGTGGTTGCAAAAGCTGTATTTGTGGTCGCAACAGCAGTAGTTATGGTCGGAGAAGCTGTTGTTATGGTTGGAGCAGCTGTAGTTCTAGTTGGAGCAGTTGTAGTTGTGGTTGGAGCAGCTGTGGTTGTGGTTGGAGCAGTTGTGGTTGTTGTTGCAGCAGCTGTAGTTGTGGATGGAGCAGCTGTAGTTGTGGTTGCAGCAGCTGTGGTTTTAGTTTCAGCAGCTGTTGTTCTGATTGGAGCAACAGTAGTTGTGATTGGAGAAACTGTAGATGTGGTTGCAACAGCTGTAGTTGTGGTAGGAGAAGCTGTAGTTATGGTTGCAACAGCTATGGTTGTGGTTGCAGCAGCTGTTGTTGTTGTTGGAGCAGCTGTGGTTGTGGTTGGAGCATCTGTAGATGTGGTTGGACCAGCTGTGGTTGTTGTTGCATAAGCAGCTGTAGTTGTGGATGGAGCAGATGTAGTTGTGGTTGCAGCAATTGTGGTTGTAGTTGCAACAGCTGTTGTGGTTGGAGCAACAGTGCTTGTGTTTGGAGCAGCTGTAGTTGTGGTTGGAGCAGATGTAGTTGTTGTTGCAACAGCTGTATTTGTGGTTGCAGCAGCTGTTGTGGTTGGAGCAGCTGTGGTTGTGGGTGGAGCAGCTGTAGTTGTGGTTGGAGCAGCTGTGGTTATTGTTGCAACAGCTTTAGTTGTGGATGGAGCAGCTGTAGTTGTGGTTGCAACGGCTGTGGTTGTGTTTATATCAGCTGTTGTTATGGTTGGAGCAACTGTGGTTGTGGTTGGAACAGGTGTAGTTGTGATTGGAACAGCTGTAGTTGTGGTTGGAGCAGCTGTAGTTGTGGTTGCAGTGACTGTGGTTATGGTTTGAGCAGCATTGCTTATGGTTGGATCAGCTGTAGTTGTGGTTGCAGCAGCTGTGGTTGTGGTTGCAGCAGCTGTTGTTGTAGTTGGAGCAACTGTGGTTGTGGTTGGAGCAGCTGTAGTTGTGGTTGGAGCAGCTGTAGATATGGTTGGAGCAGCTGTAGTTGTGGTTGGAGCAGATGTAGTTCTGGTTGGAGCAGCTGTGGTTATGGTTGGATTAGCTGTGGTTGTGGTTGGCACAGCTGTAGTTGTGGTTACAGCAGCTGTGGTTGTGGTTGGAACAGCTGTAGTTTTGGTGGCAGCAACTGTGGTTGTGGTTGGAACAGCTGTAGTTGTGGTTGCAACAGCTGTAGTTGTGGTTGTAACAGCTGTCGTTTTGGTTGGAGCAACTGTGGTTGTTGTTGCAGCAGCTGTAGTTGTGGATAGAGCAGCTGTAGATGTGGTTGGAGCAACTGTAGTTGTGGTTGGAGCAGATGTAGTTGTAGTTGGAGCAGCTGTGGTTGTGGTTGGAGCAGCTGTGGTTGTGGTTGGCACAGTTAAAGTTGTGGTTGC
>JBBPBX010064568.1:0-20214 GCA_038048925.1 Garcialebias charrua | reverse complement strand
CAGAAATTTATAAAGTTTTAAAGGCTTCACAAACTTCCAAGCATCGCTGTATGTGTGAATTTAAAGTTATAATTGTGTCTGATGTTCACGTTTTCTGTGGTCCCTGCAGATGTTCAGCAGATGGTTCTGATTAAAGAAGCTCCTGAAGTACAGATGCTTGGGGTGGATCAACAGGATCCAGAGACCCTCAACATAAAGGAGGAAGATGAGGAACTGTGGACCAGTCAAGAGGGAGAGCAGTTTTGTGTGAAAACAGAGACTGATGACCCCGGGTTTGCATTCACTGCTGTTCCTTTGAAGAGTGAGGAAGATGAAGAGAAACGTCTATTTTTACAGCTTCATCAGCACCAAGTAAAAGAGGAAGATCTTCCAACCAGCAGTTCAGCTGACCAGATGAAAGCATCAACTGGTGGAGAGGACTGTGGAGGAGCAGAGACTACCAGGAACCCAGATCTAAATACTTATGGAGATGATTGCAGCTCTTCAGAGACTGAAGTCAGTGAGGATGATGAAGGTGATGATGTGAATGACTCTGACTCTCAGCTAAAAGACTTATCAGACTCTGGGTCAGAACCTGAAGACGGTGACAAAGACTGGAAGAAGAGCAGAGCTCCTGAGTCAGGCGTAAACACTGTCAACAAATCTTGCAGCTTCACTGAGCATGGGAAACAATTTCACAAGACAAGTCAGTCAGTGATGTCTTCAAGTTGTTTGGTTGTCAAGGAATGTGTTGAAGTGAAGAAAACTGGAGGCTCAGTCGAGAAAAGACAGTCAAGACAGACCTCATTTAGTTGTAAAGACTGTGGAAAAGATTTAACAGAAAGGGTAATCTAAACAAACACATGATAGTTCACACAGGACAGAAAGCATTTGTTTGTGATCTTTGTGGACAAAGGTTTGGACAGAAGTCAAATTTAAACAAACACATGATAGTTCACACAGGACAGAAAGCATTTGCTTGTGATCTTTGTGGACAAAGGTTTGGACGGAAGTCAACTTTAAACACACACATGATAGTTCACACAGGACAGAAAGCATTTGTTTGTGATCTTTGTGGACAAAGGTTTGGACAAAAGTCAAATTTAAACAAACACATGGGGATGATCCACATCAGAGAAAAGCAGTTTAACTGAATAATAACCTTTGTTGTCTTTTTTTTTATCTCATATAAAATAATGCATTCCTTTCAGTAATGTTTTTTCTTTGTATCTTTATTACCAAACGTTAGATTTTTACATTTGACCATTAGGTGATGCTTTGATTTTTAATATGCGAGCTTCTGTAAAAATCTAGTTTAACTTACACCAGAAGAGGTACATCTTTCGTGGTCAGTCACTGAGGAGTCCCGTCTCAACGGTGGACGACAGGTGCAAACAAGCTACACACAGCTAAATGCACGGCAAACAGTTAAAATGTGCTGCAAACACATGAATAATCCTAACTCCTAAACAAAAAAACAAATGCAACAGAAAATAAATCTTCAATCGCAGAAAATAAATGAAGAAACACACAATCAAAAAAAAAACATGCTGCAAATACCAAAAACACCAAAACAACTGAAAATGAGATGTGTTAAAAACAACAACAAAAAAAAGTATACAGACCACTAGTGGGGCTTGTCCACCAAGTCACATTGGACCAGACCCCCTGTAAATACATTTTAGCTGAGCTGCCACTTTCTAAAGTCATAATACTTTCATAGTATGCAAGGATATATAAAATGTCTCAAGTAAAGAGAGGTTTTGGTAATGTAAGTGTAGGAGGACAACGGAGTGTCTCCAGGATGTAAGAAATGTTTTGTTGAAAACAATGTGGAAATCCACGATGAAAGTGAAATCGCAAATGGATTTAACAATTCTTTTGTGAAAGTCGGATCTAACCTTGCTGCTAAAATACCAAAATTGGACACAAATACAGGTCATTCTATTAATAGTAGTGTAAATAGCATGTTTCTAAAGGGAACCGACAAGGAAGAAATACTGATGGTAGTCAAAAAAATTGCTGATATAAGATCAAAAGACTGTGAAGATATGGACATGATGGTTATAAAAGAAATCATAAGTTATTGAGCCATTCACATATATTTGTAATTTGTCATTTTCATCTGGAATATTTCAGAACAGAATGAAAATAGCTAAGGTGGTTCCTCTTTTTAAGAATGGTGACAGGTGTCTATATAACAACTACAGACCTATTTCATTGCTGCCACAATTCTCAAACATTTTAGAAAACTTATTTGTATTTAGATTTGACCTTTTTCTAGATAAACATAACATTTTAAGTAACAGTCAATATGGGTTCAGATCAAATAAATCAACTTCCATAGTTCTTATGGAGTTGACGGAATATGTAACTGCAGCAGTGGATCAAAAACCATATTGTGTTAGTGTGTTTGTTGATCTAAAAAAGGCGTTTGATACAATTGACCATACTATTCTACTTGGAAAATTGGATAAATATGGTATCAGAGGACCTGCTTTGCAGTGGATACGTAGCTATTTGCATGACAGAAAACAATTTGTACAAATAGATTATTTAAGATCTGGACTCTGTAGTGTTTCATGTGGAGTGCCACAGGGCTCTGTATTGGGACCAAAGTGGTTTATTTTATATATCAATGATCTGATGGATGTGTCTGGTATTCTCAATTGTGTCCTTTTTGCTGATGACACCACTTTTTTTAAATTCGAGTTATGACTTGGAAAAATTGTTAGAGTTAATTATAAAGGAGTTTGTCAAGATACAAACTTGGTTTGATTTAAATAAGCTATCATTGAACACAGATAAAACAAACTATATGATTTTTAGTAATGAAAATATATCTTCTGCTGTTCCTTTCATAATTAATGGTGTTGAAATATGTAGTGAATGAAACAAAGTTTTTGGGAATAATTATTGATGATGAACTGTCTTGGAAGCAGCACATAAATTCTGTTAAAACAAAAATATCTAAATCCACGGCTGTATTATACAGAGTGAAAGACTTATTGAACGATAAAGCCTTGTATTTGCTGTGTAATGCAATAATTGTACCACATTTGAATTACTGTGTTGATGTTTGGGGAACAGCGTGCAGAACTATAACAAAGCCTATTATTATCTTACAGAAAAGAGCTACAGTATAAGAATCATAACAAGAGTGCATTACTGTCATCCATCTAATACTGTATATTGTTTTCTAAAATGAAACTATTGAAGTTCTATGATCTGGTGGAATATAATACAGGGAGTCCTCGAGTTACGTGCGAGTTACGTTCCTACGCACTGTTCGTAACCCAATTTTGACAAGTTGGAACTCAGTACATGTGGCGTTCGTAAGTCTGGATTTTTTTACGTAAGTCGAAACTCAGAACACGTGGCATTCGTAAGTCCGGATTTTTTTATGTAAGTCAGAACTCTGAACACGATACGCTTCATACGGTTCATACGCTGCACTGCACACCTGTTTATCGACATGAGACTGAACAAGCGTACATACTGGTCCATAAACATGCACAGAACTTTATTTACAAACGGTTAGCTAACACATTACACCACACATTCATCTATAAACACAGCACGTACTAGCGTTTGGAGCGCATTTGTAAGTCCGGATTGTCGTAAGTCAAGGGCATCGTAAGTCGAGGACTCCCTGTATTCTTTTACTAATGTATGAAGCACAGAATCAAACACTACCTCCGAATATTCAAAAACATTTTGTAAAGAGGGAAAGCAGTTATAACCTTAAGGGAACTGACATTTTTGTTAAACCACGTTATAGAACAAGTTTTAGGAGTAGGTCTACTTTAATACAGTGCATACGGTAGGTATGTGGAATGGTTTGGATAATAATGTCAAAAAGGCTAAGTCTGTGTTTATATTTAAGAAATTGATTGAGTGAACTTTTGAAAATATATTTAAACGGTGAAAATTATAAGTACCATATATTTGTGAATTGTAATAAGTTACATAATGGGTTCATGGATAATTATTGTTTAAAATTGATTGTTTGAATTGATTGTTTAAAAAGGGGCGGATATCATAAGATTTTTTTCTTCTGCTTCCTTTCATTTTAAATTAGTTTTTTTCTTAATATGATTTTGTAAATATATTTTTTTGTGTTTTAAATTTGAAAAGAACAAATAAATAAATAAATTTAAAAAAATGTGAGAACAGATGAGTTACCTGTTATGTTAATTCACGGATTCTCTTCTTTTTGGATTAAACAATAAACTTATGTGACCATTAAGTGATAAAAGAGTGCTATGAGACGTTTAAAATTGACCCATCAGGAAATGTGGCCATTTATTTAACAATCATCAAAATAACACAACATTTACACAGATTGATTGATTTATAATTTCCTATAAATTGACTTCGGCACAGATGGAAATCACGCGTTCCTAATTTCTAGGAACAACAGAATCAAGTAATGAGGTGGTAAATTACTTAAATTCTGAAGGCTTTTAGCTTATTTGTTACTGGCAAGAGATAAGGTTTAAGAAAAGCAGGAAAGAAAGTAGGATGAGGGAGTTATCTGGGAAGTAAGTTTTAACCAGACCCATTGGCACACCCTCCGGCCGACATCAGTTGGACCCAGATCCACGAACAGTAAAACAATCAGCAACTCTTTACCTGGTGATGACAGTCCTTCTGGTAAAGAGAGGGTTTCCAGCCATGGACATAAGAGGTTTGGTTGTCCAGTTAAATCCAAAATCGGTCTCCAGCGTGTTTACACTTTTTCTCGTCCCAGTGTCTGCGTCAAATCGGACCGAGTAGTGGCAAGTTGTTCCGGTCGAGTTTCAGAATAAAACATTCCTTTAGAAGGAATTTTCATTCAAAATTTTGGAGCTTTTAAGCTCAAGGCGGATGTACGGTGACGGGCCGTAAATCCTTGCTGATGGACGAGACCTTTGGCGCATGGCCGAACGTCCATACAGCTTAGGAGAAAGTTTCACATCTCCCTCTACTTGAGGTAGAAACAGGAAGTCAGATTTTATAAAAGAGGGCTTGACCTACTGTGACTTGCCTCTCCCATTGGTTATCAACCAGGGAATAGGTAGGGAATTAGATGAGTTCAAGGGGGAGGAGAGACAGGTTAGTTTAGGTCAGAAGGATTGATTGATTGATTGATGAATGAATGAATGATGTTTATTCAATTTAAAAGAACAATACAAGACAGTTTCATCAGATACAAGAATACAAGTAGGATAAAATGAAGGGAGCAGAAAGAAGATGAAATCTTATTATATCTGCCCCTTATTTCACAGTTTGTTCAACCAATGATAACCTTCAAGCAACATCACAGAATGAATAATTCTACTTATTTTTCTAACTGTAATACACAAACTACATCACAAAATGAATAATTCTACTTAATTTTCCTAACTGTAATACATAAACTAGATCACAAAATGAATAATTCTACTTAATTTTTCTAACTGTAATACACAAACTACATCACCCATAATTCTACTTAATTTTTCTAACTGTGATACACAAACTACATCACAAAATGAATAATTCTACTTAATTTTTCTAACTAATACACAAACTACATCACACTTAATTTTTATTTCTTTCTACTTAATTTTCCTTTTTTTTTCTACTTAATTTTCCTAACTGTAATACACAAACTAGATCATAAAATGAATAATTCTACTTAGTTTTTCTAACTGTAATACGTAAATGAATTTAATCAATATTTTGTAAATATTGGATCAAGCCTTGCAGCTAAAATACCAAAAGTAGATAATAAGGTGTGTCATTCAATTAAAAGTTGCTCCAACAGTATTTTTCTTAGTGGAACTAACAAAGAGGAAATTATGAAAATGGTAAAAAATCTCTCAGACAAGAGATCAAAAGACTGGGTGGACATGGATATGATGTTCGTAAAGAAATAATAAGTTATGTTATTGAACCGTTTACATATATATGCAATTTATCTTTTTCAACAGGAATATTTCCAGATAACATGAAAGTAGCAAAGGTAATTCCTCTTTTTAAAAATGGTGATAAATGTGTATTCAATAATTATAGGCCAATATCCTTATTACCACAGTTCTCAAAAATTCTAGAAAAACTATTTGTGACCAGATTGGATCAATTTATTGATAAACAAAATATTTTAAGTAGCAGTCAGTATGGGTTTAGAGAAAAAAACTCTACGTCAATGGCTCTCATGGATTTAATGGAACAAATAACTAATGCTGTCGATCATAAACAGTACTGTGTTAGTGTTTTTGTTGATCTAAAAAAAGCATTTGATACCATTGACCACACCATTCTCCTTGAAAAACTAAATAAATATGGTATTAGAGGACCAGCATTACAGTGGGTATCTAGCTATTTGAAGGACAGGAAACAGTTTGTGCAAATAAATGATGTTAGATCTGACCTCCGTGATATCACTTGTGGAGTTCCTCAGGGTTCTGTGCTTGGACCAAAGTTATTTATTTTATATGTGAATGACTTGGTAAATGTGTCAGGACTACTTAAATGTGTTCTTTTTGCCGATGACACCACATTTTTCTGTTCGGGTAATGACATAAAACAGATTTTGGATATGATGAAAACAGAATTTATAAAAATACAAACTTGGTTTAAATTAAACAAATTATCTTTGAATTTAGATAAAACTAATTACATGATATTCAGTAACAAAAAGAGAATTGTTGATGACGATCCATTTGAAATTGAAGATGTTGTGATCTGTAAAGTGAGTGAAGTGAAGTTTCTGGGTGTTATCATTGATGACAAACTGACATGGAAACATCATGTAAATTCCATTAAAAAAATAGCTAGATCAATTGCAGTACTGTATAAAGTCAGGGATTTTTTAATTGATAAAGCTTTACATATGTTGTATAACACAATCATTGCTCCACATTTAATCTATTGTATTGAGGTTTGGGGAAAAGCGTGCAAAACTATTACAAAGCCTGTTTTTATTTTACAAAAGAGAGCTGTAAGAGTAATCACCAGAAAACATTTCAGTCACCCATCAAACACTTTGTTTCTTCAGCTAAACTTATTGAAATTCCAGGAATTGGTAGAATATAGTATTTTATCAGTTATGTATAGGGCTCATAATAACACATTACCTTTAAATATCCAAAGAAATTTTATAAAAAGACAAAGTTATTACAATCTCAAAGGGACAGAGATATTTGCTGGTGAAGATTCTCAGTCGTCCAGGACATGATAAATCAAAAAAGGCGTTCAATACAAGATCAACTGGACTTTATTTGTAACAGAAGACGTTTCGCTCATCATCCGATGAGCTTTCTCAATTCTTTGGAGACTGTAGCCGTGTTTCCATCAAGGTTTCTAGCTGCGCAATTTGAAATAGCGCAGCAGAAAAGCTTAATGGAAACGGCAAATTGCGAGGTTACTTCCTGAATTACGCTAAAAAGTTTATACGCTCGCTTGAGGTGGTTTTTGGGATTTGAGATGCGCTAAACGACAAATGGAAACACATTTTCCGACTCATTTCTGACGTAGCGAAAATTCACGTCACGTGACTGATCAGCCGTGTTTCCGCTCCGGACAACATGTAACATCGCTAAAACTAGTTGGCATGACAGAATAAATACAACTCGCCCGATAGCAACACGTACCTGAAATATTCTCTCGATTTTGACGAGATGTGTGGCCGGGTTCTGTTTTCAACCGCTACTTCCTGTTTACTGTAGACATGCGCAGTGCTGACGTCTGACGTAATGACGCTGACGTCTGACGTAATGACGCTGTGCGCGGCTTGGTAGAAGCGCTTCAAGCCAGTATGGAAACACTTCTGATCTGCATTAATTTGTATTTACATATTTGCGAGGTAGCTCAAAATACGAAATGAAAATGGATGGAAACACAGACTGTGAGAGGGAGAGGGAAGTTATAAGCAAGCTGGAACCACTGATACACACCAAACTAGGTAAATTGGAAGCTAACACACACACACACATATTTGGGATAACACATGCCTGTGACCCATTCAAAGTTCAGTGTGTGAAAAGGCAGAGCTTACAGAAAGCACACACACATCCTACTGTATGTAAATTGACAAAAACCACACTTCACACATTGATACCAGGGACCTGTCAAAGTCTTTGTTAGTCTAATTCACAAGTGAGGCTCCTCTGTTCTCATCAGGTGGGAGGCGTCTGGGAAAACAGCTGCAGGTCCGCACCATAAGTTTTAGGAAGTTGAAATCTGACAAAACCAGACTGTGTGCACATGGATTTTCAAAAGGAGTCACGCACCAACATATGTTGGTTGCAAGCTGAGGTAACACATACATGTAAATTGACAGATCACACCTTAACAGTAGGGGGTTCCCTTGAAGTCTCTGACAGAAGACACACAAATGTATGTAAATTGACAAAACACCTCACAGCCCAACAACAGAGGTAAAAAAAAATAAAAAAATAAAAAAAAAATTGCTAGTCTAATTCATAGACAAGACAGAGATATTCATCAAACCACAATTCAGAACCAGCTTAAAGGGACGGTCTACCTCAATTCAGGGAGCTCGATTGTGGAATGCTCTGGAGAGTGAAGGAAAATACACACGTTTAGAAGTTCTATATGGTAATCTCATTTGAATCAAATACACTACTGTATATGATTATTACACAAGTGCTTTATAATCAAGGTATTCACAACTGTTTTACATATGTTTATGCAATTAGACAACATTATAAGACATACTTTTAGATCTAACGAACAGGATGTTCAGAGGCAGATAACATGCTAAGCGGGCAGTTGCCCTTTGTGCTTCTCTTGGCCTTCTGAGGAGATCAGAACACACAGACACACAAACACAGGAATCATACTAAAATAAGTGGTACTTATGAACCACACACATACTAGGATCTAGACATTAACTAATTTACATTAATATCGCACACAGGACACATCTAATGGTACATTTCTAAAACTCTCTTACTGAGCAGATAAGCAGAACAAAGAACACAGTTTCGAGAGACTTCTCACCAAAGCTATAAATTTACAAGGTCATAGAACTGACAAGCACGAAAGGCTCCAGGACGCCTTATCAGTGCTCTGAGCCAATCAGAGACCAGAGAAGCTCAAACGGCAGCTTCATACTCCAAAACATCTCAGATATCGTCAGCATTCTTTGAGGGACTTCGCCGAGGAAAGGTCTGTCAAAATGCTCACAATTCTCTGTGCACAAAGAATTGCATATTCATGCTGTAACTCTGTTAACCTGTAAACCTGTGTTTCTGTCAATAAATCTTCATCATTTTCCTAAGAGAGACTGGTCATTCGAACACCTCATGAGAAATCCCTTCAAGAGCGATGTTAAAAATGAAAAATCAATGTATACATTTAAGAAAAAGGTCAAAAAGGACTTGATCAAAAACTATATATGATGTAACCTTGCGTGTTTGTGTATTACACTTATGTTGTACTTATGATGTAGCTTAGTGCATTTGTGTATTACAGTTAGAAAAATTAAGTAGAGTTATTCATTTTGTGAAGCAGTTTGTGTATTACAGTTAGAAAACTAAGTAGAATTATTCATTTTTGTGATGTATTTTGTGTATTACAGTTAGGAAAATTAAGTAGAATTATTCATTTTGTGAACATCTTGATGTTGTGCCATCTTTCAGTTTGCGTATTACAGTTAGGTCAGAAGGAGAAGCTCAAGTGTTAGACTTCAGGCGCCAGCTTCTTGATGTACTGATTAACTTGTCTTAACACTTTTTTAAACAAATACTAATGACCAACTTGACATGACCTTGGCCTAAACAGAGTCTTTCTTTATCCATTCACAATCTGAAATGTAGAATCAAAAATTACTTTTGAGTAAAACATTAGCTTGTATGATGAAGTTGAAAGAAATCATTATACTGTTCCACAGTCGACTCTAATAAGTGATTATTTCAACATTAAAATGATATGAAATAAACATCATAAAATAAAGAAAAAGATGAGCAGCTCCACACTCTAAGACCAACCTGGACTCCAGAACCAGAGGAACAGACACTGATCATCACCAGGATTATATTGACTACAGGGTTGCTTGTCTGTGTTTTTATTATTATTTTAGTTCTACTTCTCATCAGAAAGAAGAAGAGAGAAAAAAAACTCTCACCTGAACAGATCTCAAAAAACAAACATCTGGACTCTGAATGAAACTCCTCTGAAGATCTCACCTCCATGATCAGCACAGATCTTTATTTGAACATAGAAATTCTACATCCGCCATCTTTACCTGCTTCTTCTTTTCTGGGTTGTGGGGTTCACTGGTGTCCATATAGTCACTGTGAGAGACACGGGGGGACACCTGGACAGGTCTCCAGTCCATCAGGGACACATAGAGACTAACGAGACTAACGACCATTCAGTTATAATATTTGTTAAATTGTACTGTTATTGTTTATAATTTATAAATACTGTAAATAAATGTTTAAATATTGTAAATAAAAGTTTTATTTGTAACAGAATGTGTTTGTTTTGTGTTTTAGCGTCAGTGATAAACTGATGTTCTGACCCGTCCAGAACCCAGTCTGACTGGATGATGGTTTCACTTCATCAAAGTGAACTCCAGTTCATGTTCAGGTGAGAAGAGATCCTGAAGAAACTGAGTGACATGATTGAATCTGAGGAGATTTCACACCAACTTCACTTTATTAAAGATTGTTCTGATGTTTGAACAATAAAACCTCAGAGCCTCCTCACCTACAGGACTGGACCCAACCAGACCCTGTGGAGCTCCAGCTGTGTCCAGCGGGCCTGTTCTCAGAACCTCCCTCACAGCTGCAGCAGCTGGAAGGAGCTGTAACTGTGAGAAGTTTCAGGCCATGAGGAGAGAGCGTGTTGAAGAGAACAAGCTGGACTGAAGAAACGTGGAGGCTGAAGGAACGACACCTTTGTCTTGGTGTGACTTCAAGAGTCTGTTTCCACGGTTCAGAACCAGGAGACGAGGAGTTTGGACCTTCATGGAGGATCTGATGAAGTGATGAAGGTCCTCTTCATCCTCTTAGGTCCACACAGGAAGTGTGTGTCCATCTTCATGACTTTGGGGCTTCTTGCTGTTGGACTTGGACAGATGACCTCTGCTTCACCCTCCAGTTGCCCTTGGGTGGTGTTGGCTCAGGGCAGCTGGAGGGTTTAGAGCACCAGCTCTTACTTTAGTTCAACTTCTCCTTCTTGTCTCCAGTTTTTGGGACGAGTAGATGTTGTGGTGGTGGACTAGATTACACTTTGTGTGTTCCTCCTCTAATCAAGGCAGGTTGCAGGTTCAAATCCTATTTGCCCAGAGGGCCTGAAAGCGGGCAGGCTGGATGTGGACAGAGAAGGTGGAAGTGGAGCTCGGACCTCCTGGAACATTCTGGATCAACGACAGGAGAAACCCCTGGTGGAGCTTTGATGAAAGTGGATTTTGATGGAAGGAGTCTGAGGTTGTCGGGCACAGATCAGGACCAGAAACATCTGGATCTGGGACCAGAAACATCTGGATCTGGGACCACATTTAACTCTTTGGACCCTCTCATGTG
Source organism: Garcialebias charrua (assembly GCA_038048925.1). Classification (NCBI taxonomy): domain Eukaryota; kingdom Metazoa; phylum Chordata; class Actinopteri; order Cyprinodontiformes; family Rivulidae; genus Garcialebias; species Garcialebias charrua. Next base: position 8,713 of record JBBPBX010064568.1, on the reverse strand, counting down.
GCTCTTTTACACATTATTTATTTATTTATTTATTTATTTATTTATTTATTTATTTATTTATCCTCTTTATAATGTTTCCATGTGGTGAATAAGTCATATTTGTACAGACGTGCTGTCTGGAAACTTTCTTTTCTCAGCATCATCCAGCTCCTCTCAGCTGCAGCGCCTCTGTGTGACCACATGGGGGCGCTGTAAGAGGACTGCAGCAGTCTGGTTGGTCCTCATCAGTGATGTTCTCCTGCTGGACATGATGGAGGAAACTACCAAGCAGACAGCAGCTTCTTCTTTTCTTGATTCCAGGACAACAAACAGAATCAGCTCCTCCTGTCTCGACACTGAAACATGTTTTTAAAGAGAAGCTGCAGCTCAACACACACGTGTCCTTTTTGGGTGATTCTTTTTTTGCGGCAACATTTTGGCTTCAGGACTTTTGAAAATAAAAAGAGTAATATTTTAAGTTTTAAATATTTTGTTACATCACTGACATGTTTAACAATAAGAAATTAATAATGGTCAAGCTCAGGGCTGGATAAAATAATAATTACAGGTAAAGTAATAATTACATGTATATGTGATTACTTTTTACCTGAATTTCCACCCTGTTAGGTCCTTGTTACACCTTGTTTGGTTCATAAACCTAACAGGGTGGAACATAACAGGGTGGATTTTTTTTAGCTAATCTAGCTGTAGCTCTTTATGTGGTCAACATTTAGCTAGCTAACCTTCAACAGAATAGCAAACCTTTAATGACTAAATCTAATATGTTGTTTTTTAAATTCTACCGAATAAACATTTCCCACAATTTATCTTAACAGGGTGGAACTTTAAGGTTGACTCATACAGGTTTAATATATTTAAGATTAAAAAAAGTAAGGAGAGAGTGACAGATGAAGCTTAACTTGTTTTCCATGGTTGAATTCCCTCCAAAACCAGTTGATGTCTTCTTCTTGTAAATGGCTTTTATGGAATTGTAGTCTTTTGAGGGCAAAAAGGAAACATTCTAACAGGGTGGAAAGTTACTACTGGGACATGTATAATATCAAGAAAATATCAAATAAAAAAAATAGTTTCAACAGATTCAGTTTCATAATAAAATAAGGTTTAGTCCAGTCAATCAAATTATTGAAGAAATTTCTTTTTTAATTTAATTTTATTGTTTAAACTTATTGAGGAAATATTTTACACTGCACTGCGGACACAATAAAATTGACCATCTATGTCACCAAAAAGGTGTGTAAAGTACAAAATAATATTTTAAATGCATTTCATTTATATTTGAATGATGGCAAACATCTAAGTGTATAATTAAAATACTTTGTTGTAAATATTTGGCACATTTTAGAAAAAAATCAGGGTAAGAGAAACATGCGGACATGAATGTTGCCCCAAAAAAAGAATCACCCTTTTATAGATTACAGCTGTTTCACTTCACATGTTGCTGTTTCAGAAGGATGTGAAATAAATAAATATATTTTAGTTTTGTGTCTCTGAAGTGAAGGTCAGAAAAGAAGCAGAGGTCCATGAATCATGGAGGTGATGAAGACGAGGAGTCACCAGAATATAGAAGACTTGAAGAATCCAGTCCTGAATGTGACGTTTTACAAACCAGCTGAAGCTTCTGAAGGTTTTATTAACTAGAAACTGTTCAAACATCAGACTTCCTCTGAAGATGAACACTTCTAGAGAACATTCATTTGAGGTGAAAGTTTCATCGTCAACATTTTAATTTTTGTTCACACTAGTTTAGTGTTTAGTTTGTCTTACCTACTAAAATACATTATGATATATCTTAAAATAATAAAACAATTGAACTTCACTGATCAAGTGCAGATTTATGTGAAGTTTGATCAATTAAAAATGTAAAGGAAATGTGGACACCTTGTAACAGCTGTTTACACTAACTGTTCAGAGTTATGTGATAAATGTTGACCGACCTCAATCAAAAGAATAATCTGAGTTCTTCAACAATATTCTGTTCCCCTTGCTCCAACAAAGACAAGAATCTGGTCCGTTAAAATCACAATTCAGTAACGTTTATTTTCAGTTTGAATAATGACAACATGAAATTATGGCAAATATGAAATATAATAACAGTGTTATGTCAAAAGGGTAAATATTAAATAGCTTAAGACTTTTAGAAGAGGTGTTATCTAAAATTTAGGACTAAAGTTTTAGCTCTAACGTTAAAATTTAGGTCAACTTTCTCTCAGATTCATGAACTTAAATGACATGTAAGAAAACAGTTGTCACTTGTTGTTCTCATCAGAAGGAAGATGTTTGTCCTACCAGGAGACGTCCATCTCTCATTACCACAATGGATGTGATGAAGTGAGGCAGGAGGTTCACGTTGTCACTGGAAGAGGGATGTTATTCCTTGAGGGACCACGTCTCTTCCAGCAGGCGGTTGTGCCTCATCACTCACGGGGTGTTTGAGGGTTACCAGGACTTTTCTCCATCTCTCAGCTCACTGGATCGGAGTCCTCATGGACTTCTGGGCTGGCTCAGAGCAAACTCTCCACCAGGACATCCCACTTCTGCCAGCTTCGGACAACTTCTCCCCCTGAGACCGCTCTCCAACTCTGACCTTACGTGTCAGAGAACCAATCAAAATGCAGCTACCAACAGAGTGGGTGTGAACCAGCTGCATATCATTAATTTTAATGACACCCTCCTCTTAAAATCTCAGAGGGGAACAATACGTTTGTTGACATGATACAGGCAAACCTTGTTTTGTATCACACCGTTCTCTTAGAAAATGTAAGTTTGGTTCCTGACACATTGAAAACAGTGGGTTACTTCCATCGTTACTACGGCAACTACAGTTCTGTTATCCCGAGGCCATGCTAGGGTTCTGTCATTTGTTGATACTGAATTCTCTTGGACACTGAATGTCTGTTCCTTGCCAGCAAAGATTAGCACAAAGGGTTATTATTAACACAGAAGGTTAATGATTATAGTCAGTCTGGAGCCAGGGTGGTCCAGGATGTCGACTCATCCTGACTTGGAGATTTAGCCCAGTGGGGTAGAAGAGATGTGTCTCTGAGGAGGTTTTGTCTTTTGAGGGATGTTGGTTGGACGTTACATTCCCCCACTTGCGATTTACAACTTGGGTACCTTGTTGGTGAATCACAACTAACAGCGTCCTTGCTTTAGGAGTATTCCAAAGAGTCACAGTTGATAGTTCCAAAAATAAACAGGAAGTTGAGGGTATTCCACAAACTCCAGCTACAAGTACTTGGGTGTGCACCTGAACGACAACCTCAGCTGGAGCATCAACACCACCAGCCTGATGAAGAAAGATCATCAGAGACTCTACTTCCTCAGGCGGCTGAGATGGAAGTTCAGTCGTCACCTCCTTCTACAGGGTGCAGTGGAGAGCATCCTGTGCTCCAGCATCATGGAGTGGCATGGAGGCTGCACAGCTGCAGAAAGAAAAGCTTTCAGGATGGGAAGAGAAACATCTTTAGCTTCAGAATAGAAGTCCACTTGTTTTGTTTTTTAACCTTCTTTTAGGTCAAAGTCCAGAAGACCTTTCTCTTCAACACTTGAACTTCTGCTTGGGTTTTGTTTCTAGTTTTATTTTTTACTAACATATTTCTGAAAATGAAAAGGATCAAATAGACGACCCACACAGCTGTTAATGAACACACTGAGATGAGAGACCAGTCTTTCCTCGGTCCTCTGGTTCTGGAGTCCAGGTGTGTCTGTGGAGCTGCTCAGCAGCTGCTGTGAAGGAAATGACAGGTTCTAACATCTGGTCTGTTTCAACTTGAATCTAATGAGTTTTGTTCATGTCAACAATTATCAAGAGTTTAATCATGAAGACAATTTAAATTCTTCTCACCAGAGACGTTCACACGACACATTCCAGAACCAGAACCATCTTCTGTCTTCACTTGACACCTGTACAGACCAGAGTCCTCCGTCCTGAGTGAGGACAGGTGGAGTCTGATGCGTCCTTCTCTGAGGACGTCTCCGTCCCTCTGGACTCGTCCTGCAAACTGTTCATCCTGAGCCTCTGACACCTCAACACCTTCATGGAGCAGATACAGGAGTGACTCTCTGAGAGGAGCTAACAAGCTGCAGTAGATGAACAGGTGTCTCCAGGATGTCTCAGGTGTGGTGCCTTTAAACAACACATACAGGATGAAGATTAGTAGAAATGGGAGAACCAGCACTGAACACCAGAATGGACCAGTTGGCTCTAAACTACTGGACAAATGTAAAAGGTCCTGAACAGAAGCATCCGACACAAGAAGTGTTCAAACCATACTGGGAAAAGACAAGAACCATTTCAAAAGCTTTGGTTGGAACACGTTCCGAGGGAGGCGGGGGACATTGAGCCCGAGTGGGCCATGTTCCGCGCCTCTATTGTCGAGGCAGCTTATCAGAGTTGTGGCCGCAAGGTTGTTGGTGCCTGTCGTGGTGGCAACCCTAGAACCCGGTGGTGGACACCGGCGGTGAGGGATGCTGTCAGGCTGAAGAAGGAGTCCTATTGGGCCTTTTTGGCCTGTGGGACCCCGGAAGCAGCAGATAGGTACCGGCAGTCCAAGCGGCATGCGGCTCGGGTGGTTGCTGAGGCAAAAACTCGGGCGTGGGAGGAGTTCGGAGAGGCCATGGAGAATGACTTCCGTACGGCTTCGAGGCGATTCTGGTCCACCATCCGGCGTCTCAGGGGGGGAAAGCGGTACGCGACCAACACCATTTATGGTGGGGATGGCGTGCTGTTGACCTCAACTCGGGATGTTGTGAGTCGGTGGGCGGAGTACTTCGAAGACCTCCTCAATCCTACTGGCACGTCTTCCACTGAGGAAGCGGAGCCTGGGGACTTTGGGTCGGGCTCTCCAATCTCTGGTGCTGAGGTCGCCGAGGTGGTTAAAAAGCTCCGCGGTGGCAAGGCTCCGGGGGTGGATGAGATTCGTCCTGAGTTCCTTAGGGCTCTGGATGTTGTGGGGTTGTGTTGGCTTACGCGACTCTGCAATATCGCGTGGACATCGGGGGCAGTTCCCTTGGATTGGCAGACTGGGGTGGTGGTTCCCCTATTCAAAAAGGGGGACCGTAGGGTGTGTTCCAACTATAGGGGGATCACACTCTTAAGCCTCCCTGGTAAGGTCTATTCAGGGGTTCTGGAGAGGAGGGTCCGTCGGATAGTCGAACCTCGGATTCAGGAGGAGCAGTGTGGTTTTCGTCCTGGTCGTGGAACACTGGACCAGCTCTACACCCTCAACAGGGTCCTGGAGGGTGCGTGGGAGTTTGCCCAACCAGTTTACATGTGCTTTGTGGACTTGGAGAAGGCATTCGACCGCGTCCCTCGGGGGGTTCTGTGGGGGGTACTCCGGGAGTATGGGGTACCAGGCCCTTTGATAAGGGCTGTTAGGTCCCTGTACGACCGGTGTCAGAGCTTGGTCCGCATTGCCGGCAGTAAGTCAGGCTCGTTTCCGGTGAGAGTTGGACTCCGCCAAGGTTGCCCTTTGTCACCGATTCTGTTCATAACTTTTATGGACAGAATTTCTAGGCGTAGCCAAGGTGTTGAGAGGATCCGTTTTGGTGGCCTTAGAATCGCTTCTCTGTTTTTTGCAGATGATGTGGTCCTATTGGCTTCATCAGATCGTGATCTACAGCTTTCGCTGGAGCGGTTTGCAGCCGAGTGTGATGCGGCCGGGATGAGGATCAGTTCCTCCAAATCCGAGGCCATGGTCTTGAGCCGGAAAAGGGTAGCATGCCCTCTCCGGGTCGGGGAGGAGGTCCTGCCCCAAGTGGAGGAGTTTAAGTATCTCGGGATCTTGTTCACGAATGAGGGAAAACTGGAGCGTGAGATCGATAGGCGGATAGGTGCAGCGTCCGCAGTGAAGCGGGCGCTGTACCGGTCTGTCGTGGTGAAGAGAGAGCTGAGTCAAAAGGCAAAGCTCTCAATTTACCGATCGATCTACGTTCCCACCCTCATCTATGGTCATGAGCTCTGGGTTATGACCGAAAGAACGAGATCTCGGATACAAGCGGCTGAAATGAGTTTTCTCCGCAGGGTGTCTGGACTCTCCCTTAGAGATAGGGTGAGAAGCTCAGTCATCCGGGAGGGACTCGGAGTAGAGCCGCTGCTTCTCCACATCGAGAGGAGCCAGTTGAGGTGGCTCGGGCATCTGGTTAGGATGCCTCCTGGACGCCTCCCTGGTGAGGTGTTCCGGGCATGTCCCACCGGGAGGAGACCCAGAGGAAGACCCAGGACACGCTGGAGGGACTATGTTTCTCGGCTGGCCTGGGAACGCCTTGGGATTCCCCCAGAGGAGCTGCTCCAAGTGGCTGGGGAGAGGGAAGTCTGGGCCTCCCTACTTAGGCTGCTACCCCCGCGACCCGACCCCGGATAAGCGGACGAAAATGGATGGATGGATGGATGGTTGGACCATAAATCAGAAAACTACAGAAATTCACATCAATAATATTAATGTGAGCCCAACAGAACCAGAACCAGTCATACAACCATTGATACTCACAGACCCAATAGTAGATCTGAAATTAATAGGAATAAATAATTACATTCAAATACAGTTATGGAATACATTAATCAATAATATGGATTCATTAAATGAAATAGATATAAAACTGAGTCGAGCAGAAATAAAAAGCATCATCAAGGAAAAAAATGAGTGAAAGATGGAAAAACAACAGGAAGAAGAAAGAAAAGGTCGATGGTTTTATAGAATTCAACAACAAACAGGAGAAATGAGGAGATCTGAAAGAAACAGGAGGAGGAAACATCACATCACGTCTCAGATTTGGACACACAGGATTGAACAGAACATTATTCATAACAGGGAAGCATCATAAATGTGACTACTGTGGAGAAGATGAGACCATAGAACATGAGTTATTGAACTGACAGAAATACAGACATGAAAGAAGTCAACTGATGAACAGTCTCACTGAAATCAAAGAAAGTTTTGATACAGATGAATTATTGCAGAATTCAAAAGATAATGGTGCTCAGGTTTTAATACAATATCTGAAACAAGGAATTTGACGAAATTGTTATTTATCCATTAATTAATTATTTAAATGTAATCAATAATTAATTATTTTATTTGTTTGTTTGCATTGTTTCAGTCCACCTCCTCACCAGTTTGTGGTGGTAATGCACCAAATTGTTATTTATCAACCACTAATGTTGTGTAACAGGTTGTTGTTTAATGAATTTGATCAAAATGCACCGTCTTTATAATATTTTTCTTGTTTTTCAGAAAAGTTTATCTAGTAGTTATTAGAAATGTTTCTTTTAATATTTGTGGAAACTGTTGAAATCCTATTTTCCATGTAATCCAGGTTCCTTTTGTTTGTGTAGTGACACCGCTCCCTGGTGGATTTTTTATTTTTTTATTTATAGAAAAAACAAGTACAAAAAAAAACTTACAATGTCAAACATGGCTCGAGACTTATGGCATGCATAGCACAAAAGAGAATAAAGGCACATAAACAAAAACAAAAATGTGTTTTGGGCAGCTTACAACAGAAACTCGTTACAGATTGTTTTAGTTTTTAAAGCTTTTGCATTAGTACAGTACTTTAAAGTAGATAAGTAAGAGGAAATATAATTAGAAAACACTATAAATCTAGGTTTTAGCAAGGAGAATTTACAACTGTGGATGTAAAATTTGGCTAAGAGTAGTATTAAATTTACAACAAAAACTTTCTCACTTGAAATATTTGGACAAAAGAAACCAAACAGTATAATTTTAGCGTCAAATGGTAGGTCAATTTCTAACTTTCTATTTACATACATGAAAATGTCTTTCCAGAACACCTGAGTATGAGAACAGTCCCAGAAGAGATGGATGATGGTCTCCTCAGAGCTGTGGCAGAGTGAACACATTGGGTCTACGTTTGGACGGTACTTGGAGATTATATAGTTTACAGGATAACATTTATGCAGAATCTTTAGGGACACTTCTCGAATCTTATTAGTTATAAAGTATTTTCTAGGTAACAACCAAACATCTTTCCAACAGATATCATTAAATAAATTATCCCAGAAGAATATAGAAGCAGGTTTACTAATACATTCTCTAATTATTAATTCTCTAATACATTTGTTATTTGTTTTTTCACTTAAAAAAGGGTCAGAGTTACCAATGAATAATTCTTCAGTTAAATAGTTTGTGCTGTTTTGTACAGGATTTGACATCAACATTTTCACACCAGATGGAATTGCATCAAAGACAATTGCAAATTCTTTTGGTAGTACTGGAAAGTTATACGTAGTTAAAAATTCACTGTAAGAGTAAGTGTTGCCGTCTTTGTTGAATAACTGATGTACATGAACTATTCCTCTGTCAAACCAATTTTTAAAGAAAATAGATTTATGTTTAAAACAAATGTCTTTGTTATTCCAGATATAGTATTTGTGTGGAGAGAAATTGTGTTTGTGAACCAGAGTCCAGCACAAAAACAGCTGTTTGTGGAAATTGGAGAGTTTGATCGGGATTTTGTCAATGTTGTAATTACACCTTAAAATAAAAGACAAACCACCCAATGCTTCAAATACATGTGTTGAAATGAAGTTCCACAAAGAGTTTGGATTTAAGAGATATCTTTTGATCCATTTAATTTTAAAGGAGGAGTTTAGAGTCTGTAAGTCTAATACATTAAACCCACCAGAGCACAGCTTATTTATCATAACATTTTTTCGGATTAGATGAACCTTTTTTTTCCAAATAAAATCAAA